>JAJEJO010046582.1:0-24262 GCA_020662805.1 Glaucomys volans
GCTTTGAAGTTCAGTTTTAATTCAGATGCAAATGCCTCCCTCAGCACCTGGTCTAAGGGACCTGGGCAGACTCTGATTAGAATGTCATTGTCTTTCCTCTGCAGACAGCACAGGAAGCCTCCTGGGCTCATATTTCCATCTCTTCCTCCCTGTCCCCTGTCCCCAGAGACACCTGTCCATCACATAGGATTCCTCACATTCCTGTGTGTTTGTTTCCTATTTAAATGTCTGTGAGCAACAGGTCCAAACAAAGCCAGTGCATTTAAAGGCATAAAGACATAAATAAACGTGCACCCATGTTCATACTTGGGTGTGTGCACAGAGGACACATGAACTATGTACCCACATATACACGTGTGTTTAAATTCCAAGACAGCCTACTCTCTTGTAAGTGAGGGATGACTGGAAGTTTCTCTGTTCTGTAGAAACCCCGGGTGGGCAGCCCTGGACTGGCCATTGAGGCTGACAGGAAACAGGTGTTGCATTTAATTGAAAAGGACATGGAACAGGCTTGGCGAAGCAGGGATTAGCATTTTTTCCTTTTTATGTGAGACAAGCGATTAGTTCTGCTTGGAGCCAGGAACTTGTCTCAGAGCAGAATTCTTCATGAGGCCACCACTGTGGAGGGCTCACCAAGGCCCCGCCCTGGGCCCCTGGCCCATGGGGAGAGCCCCTTCCCTCCGAAGTTCCATGCTTTTAGTTGATGTCTGATGGATTTAATGGCTATAATTGAAGTCTGAGGTCAGAAATAATATCAAGGGACCCGAAGGGAATACCCCGTGAGCCCAGCTGGGTCAGAGGCCAGGATTCCCCGTATTGGTTAGGAAAACAATTTTCAAATACGATTATACATACAAAAATTAAAAACTAAAGGTCTTGTAAAATGTGGGCTTCTGACACTGCCTGAGATTCTTGTTTGGTGGGTGTGGTGGGCACACAGTGGTTCCCAGGGTCCTACATTCTGTAACCTGCAAGTGCACTGCATTGTGTGGTAGGCGGCTTCACAGATGCCAGGGAAGCTCTTAAGGTGGGATGATTGCATGGAGGGTCTGGACAGGCCCAAGGTGGCCACAGGGTTCTTGGAAGGGCAGGGGCTTGCCTCAGCAGTAGGACCTGGGACATCAGGGGCAGAAGGAGCCACATAGGAGCCAAGCAACGCCTTCCAGAGCTGTGGTGGCCTCGTCCGTGACAGGAAAGTCACTGTGTACCGGCAGGTACATGCGCAGTGCTCAGAGCAGCCTCGCTCTCCACACATGCCCAACAAAATCCACCTGTGCTTTCTGGCCAGTGTGATCTGGCCTGTGGTGGTGGTATTCCCTGGGAACCCACTGGCCCAGAGTCACTCAGGTTCCACTGTGGGACACCCAGCAATCATGGGAAGAAGGATGAGCCACAGGGACACTTCATGCTGATGGAAATCCAAGATTGAGAAAAATGCCCTCCTGTGCTGAAAATCAGGTTGGAAGCAGACAAGGATCCTCCCTCCTTTCCAGAGCCCTCAGGGTGAGGGGTGTGGCTGAAAGTGGCCCCAAGTGATTTATGTCATTTAGGCCTTAGAGGTGACACAGGTGCCCAAGGTTTCCTTTGATTCTGGGCTGTTCCTGACTGTTTCTGTCCCTTGCATCTGAGAGGTCCTGAGACAGGGATGGAGTTCCACCCACACCTCAGTGGTGGTGATTTTCAGGGCAGAGACAGAGCTGGTGTGACAAAGAGCGAGGGGTCAGGATGTGCCTCCAGGCCCCACTCCTTCTGAATGGTTCCCGCCTCCACAGTTACCTTCTGACCCCTTCCAGGGCATGTGCGGAGCAAAGCCCCCAACGTCCTCTACATCCTCTACGTCCCTGCCTCTGATGAGGACAGCAGGGACCCACCATCCTGGCCCACGTGGCCTCCAAGTCTGGTGCTTGCAGAAAACAAGAGGGGAGCTGGAGACAGGAGCTCGGAGGCCCCAAGGGGAGCGCACAGCTGGGTGCCACCTCTCCAGGAAAGGTTTCCCAGGATCAACCTAGGGGAGGACTTTGCACTCAAAGGAAAAGTCCAAAAGAACAAATGGGAGCCCTTGGGCACTGCCTTGAAATTGCAAAGCAGCGTGTGAGTCTTCTGGGCTGTTTCCTCAAGGAGCCTCTCATCTCAGGCAGGTAGGAACCTCTGCTGAAAGGGAAGGGAAGGAGACACAGAGACCAGAGTTGCAGAGTGACTGGCTGAGGACCTCTGCTGCTGGAATGCGCAGGAATGTGCTCAGGGGCGCCTCCCTTAACCTTTCTCCCAACTTAAACCAGCTCAGCACTGCCACTGCTCCTGGGGTCCTGCCCAAATTAAGGTGGCCCAGCCAAGCTGTATCAGAGTCCTGCACACAGGCAGCATCGACTCCGGCCTTGGCTTCTCTCTGCTCCTCCCCAGCCCCGGTCTGGCCACCAGTGCTTCCCAGGTGGGGCTGCGGAGAGATGGGAAGGAAGGGCAAGTGAGGGAAGGGCGTTCCACCCCCTCAGGTTGGCTTCCCTTCCTGCTGGAGCTTTCTTCCTCTGCCTGTGGCCCTGGGAAGGCTTCCAGCTCCCATTTCTCTGCAAGCTGCTCAGTTAACTAATGGGAACTGCAGGGACCCATGAGTTCCCTAGGGATCTGACTTGGGACTAGGTAGGAACGCAGGCCTGTGGGTGGGGAGGTCCCCGGATGCTGTGAGTGTGGAAGGCTGGATGTTTGCACCCTCAGGTGGGCGTGTTGAAGACCCCACCCAGAGTGGTGGTGGTAGGCAGGGGGGCTTTGGTGGGGGTGGCAGAACCCCATGAATGGGATTGATGCCCTTCTGAAAGGGACCTCAGAGAACTCTCTCTCCTCCTTCCTAGGGTGTGGGGACTCAGAAGGGGCCCTTGTCAGGCCCTGACCATGCTGGCACCTGACTTTGGACCTCTAGCCCCCAGGACTGGGAGGGATGAGCTCATTTCTGCTGTTTATAAGCCACCCAGTCTGTCTTCCTCTGTCCTGGCCACCCAAAATGACTATGATGGTGAGTTTTTCGAATGCTCAGGGTGTGGCCCATGCCTGGCTTAATAATAAGCCACAGCACCCCAACTGGGACTGCTCTGCGTTTTCTTTGTAGAATCATGTGAGTCTTAAATCTTCATTTACTGGCTAACATAAAGAAAATAATAATGGCAAATGTTTCTTTGGATTTCAGTTTCCAGGACGCTCTGTCTAGGCAAGGGAGGGAGGACAGGACCAGGGATTTCCACAGTCCTGTGAAAGGCTTGTCGCACAGGTTTCCATGCAACTCGAGCTCGCAGGTTCCCAAGTTAACTTCTGGGCCCCTCTTCATACTGAGAAAGCAGTCTGACTGGCTGGAAGAGAGAAGCCTGGGGACAGGAGGGCGTCCTAGGATCCTCCCTAGGGATCGGATCTTACAGCCCCCTTGGGGGCTGGTGGGTTTGTGTTTGTTGAGGCTGCACCATCTCAGGGCCCTGTGTGCTGGCCTCTGAAGGAGGAGGTGATCTGTGCACCTAGGGGACTGGATAAAGTCTACACAGCCAGCCTCCCAGCTTCCGGTGTTCCCGCTCACTCCTGTGTACCCCACCCATCCTTCTCCCCAGATCAGGCGGGCAGTGTTTTAAAGTCGTCTTATCTTGTCCCATCCCTGCCAAGGCGTGCATCACCAGCCCTTCACAATGGCCCTGAAGCCCCCACAGCACCCTGCTCCTGCCTCCCACCCTCCATGGTCCCATCCCCTGGCTACATGGGTATGTGGTGTCCCTGGCACCATGAGCTGCCTCTGTGAGGATGTAGCATTTGAGCAGAAAGAGCCCAGAGTGAGAAGATGAGGCGAGGGAAGGGAGGCGTGCTGGAGGGCAGGAGGGACGCGGCCTGCGTCCTGGTGCCCACCGCTCCAGAGCCCCTCAGTGCTCACTCCAGAGCCCTCGGGGGCGGCTGCCCAGGGCCAGATGCTGGCGGGTCTGTGGGGAGCAGGAGGTGCAGCTCCTGTCACTCAGTAGCCAGGCCCCGGGGGCCCAGAGAGACTGCCTGTGTCACCATGCCTGGGTGTCTGCGCAGAGGTGCCCTCTGGGTCGTTTTGTCTGTCCTGCAGAGCCCGGCTCTCATTTGGCTCCCACATGGCCTCACCTAATTAAAAATTTCCCCAAACTGTTTGGCTCTTTTCACCCCCCTCTGTCCCTTTGGCACCTCTGCCACTAGTGCTTGACCCTGTGCATGTGAACCCTGGCTCTGCCCCTCCTAACCCCAGCACAGAGAACTGGACACTCAGGGACAGTGTGCACGGTGGTGTGAACCCACCTGGGAAGTGTGTGGGTCCCTGAGGGGCCAGGTGATGCCCAGGTGGCAGAGCTGCTGGTGCTCTGTGGGCAGGGTCCAGTGTGCCCAGAGTGTGTGGAAGCTAAGAAGGCTGTGTGTCCCTGAAGCCAGGTGTGGCCACACTTAGGGCACCTAAGTAGTGTATTATTCACAGGGACACTTGTGCGATACAACTATTGCTGTTCACTGATAGACAGAGACTGCCCCGGCCAACGGGCATCTGACCAACCTGCCCACGCAGAACGGAAAGCCACCCAGAATTTCTGTGAGGACTATGCAGAGTAGCCCTGGAGCACAAGGGGACCCCGACAGGGAAAGTCTATGAGGGGTGCCAGGCAGATGAGTGGGCGATGGACGGGGGATCAGAAGGCGGCAGAAGTGAAGTGAACTTCTCTTCTCCTGATCTGTGCAGATCACTTAATCATAGGAGCAGCTTTCAGAGATTTTCAGTGATGAAAGCATGAGCCCCTTGGCCTTTCTGTGTGTGGAGAAAGAAAGAGAGGGAGTGAGAGAGGGTGGGAGGGTGGAAAGGAGAGAGGGAGGGAGGGAGGGAGGATGAAGGAGAGAGACTACAACCCTACATCCATTCTGGTGTTAAGCGCTCCCAGCGTTTCATTTCACAATCTCCTGCTACTATTTCCTTATCTGTGTTCTCCTAGGTGTACCTTGTCACCTACTTAAATAGTTCAAATGCAGCCGGCAGAAAGTGCATGATTTTGACAGTTGCCCAGAGCCGAGCCCTGCAGCTCACTGTGTTCACTCTGTGAAATGACGCGTCTCATGACTCACTCACACGAGGTTCCGGGACTTGCTGGAAAATCAGCACTGCTAAGCAGATATTTAAAGCCAAACAAAAAAGTACCTACCAGCTAAACAGTCTTCTAAATCAACCTCATGGACATGTCCCTGGGGACCTCAGGTGTTTCCAAATGGAGAAAATGAGGTGATTGGATTGGAAGGGGTGCCCTGGGGTAGGTGACAGCCCAGGGGACCTGGAGGACCATCTCTTGCACAGAAGCGAGTTACAGTGGCAGGTGGGTATCTGAAGGTGAAGCGAGGGCTCAGATCTGGGTTAGAGATGGTCTGCAGCAGATAGGTCATGAGGATCTCAGGGTATGTCTGCGTGGCTGATTCTGTGCCTCTTACTAGAGTGGCCTTGTGAGATTGCCGACCTGAGCATTTTGACCTGGGCAGTGACAGTGTCACAGAGCTAAGCATCATATGTGTATATAATTTGTGTGTGGTGGACTTCCCACAATGACCTTGTGACCTCAAATGACAATTGTTATAAATTTCAGGCTGTTGTCCCCTATTAGCTTCAGTTTAGAGTCAAACTGAAAGCTCTAATTTCACAGCCCTTTAGCTCCTTCACAGACCCAAATCCCAAGGATTTCACATGAAAAGGTGAGTCTCACTCAGAAGCACCTGTTCTTTTGAGCTTTATTCTTTCATTGTGGTGAGACTACTTAACACCTGATCCACCCTCCTGACACCATTTTGGGGGCACCACACATATCACTAATGACCGTCATAGTGCAGAGCTGGGCCCCAGCCTGCTCATCCTCTGTAACTGAATCTTTAGACCTGCTGGACAGCACCTGTCTGTCTACCTGCCACAGCCCTGGAACCACAGTTCCACCCTCCTTGTCTAGGAGCCCACCCCCTCTAGATGCCCCATGTGAGTAGACAGTGTTTGCTCCTTTGGGACTGGTTTATCATGGTGTTGCAAATGGTGGGACTTCCTTCTTTTTAAGGTCGAGTAACATTCCATTGTATGCATTATCAGCTCTTATTTTCAGGGTGGGAAGTTCCATTATTGTAAAAGACAATCTTTCCTCCAGTACGTTTTCATTTTTAATTAACCTATTGCCCTTGTATCTGCTTGTGGGGTTCATGAACACATACCATGCCCAGTATGTAATGGTCACATCAGGGTAATCAGCATGTCCCTCTCCTCAAAATTGATCATTTCTGTTTTGAGGGATGCTTTGATCTCTCCCTTCCTTTCCCCTGCCATCCAGCAATGGCCTCTTCCATGTCCCTTGCCAAGCATGGTGCCACCCCCAGCCTCAGCAGGAAGGCCACACATTTTTCCGCATGAACATATTCTTGTATTTGCATTGACTCAGAAAGTTGTGTTGGCAGTCTTTGCTCAAAAAATTCAAATATTTATCTGTTGAAAGCCTGCTCTGTCTGATATTTTATCTACTTACCTTCCTCATGTTTAAGGCATAGAAACCTAGGAAACAGGAAAGATGTGGAGAGGGAAGAGCTGGCTGCCCACCACCCCTCCTGGATGCAGCTCGCAGATCTTTCCTCTCAAACCTACACATTGTCCGAAGGTGTCCATCATCCTGGGGTCCAGAGACCAAGGCAGCAAACTCCCGACTTAAATACCAAATGCTTTACTTAGTCGAAGAACAAGACAGAACATTCCAGAGGACATGGCAGCTGGAGTCATTTTGGTCTCCGTTCCCTGGACTGGATAAAAAGGTCAGTCTTCTTGGGCTGAGGGAGGGAGAGGGGAGCATCACAGAGGCACAGGTTTTCATTTTTGTGAGCACTGCCAGTTCTGTCTGGGTGGGGCACCCACCACAGCCTAGAGGAAGAGGCCAGAGCTGACTTGGCACCTGACCACCATTTTCCACTCCAGGGAGCACCAGGATCCCCTGCACCAGCATCTGTCCTCAGCTGCATGTCCTCCTGCCACCAGGAGGACTGTCCATCACAGAATGCCACATGCTGACCACAAACAATTCTCAACTGCAGAGGACACGGCACCCCAGGGAGCACTTGTAAATGTACGGGGACATTTCTAGTTGTCCTAACAAATGGAAGGTGCCCTGACATCCAGTGCCTGGGGAACCAAGGGCGCTGGACACCCTGGAACAGGCCAGACGTTTCCATGAGGTAGGATCATCCCATCCGCCACATCCATGGGCCCCAGGAGCCAAGCAGACCCGAGCCTCTCTGTGCCCGGGATGGAGCCCTGACAGTCTGACAGTCACTCTTAGACCACACACTCCCTTCCCGTGGCCCTGTGCGTGAAGCCTGTTCTCTGCCGAGGAGAGCAGACGCTTGTTCAGGGTGTTTGGGTGTCTGCCCACGGCTGCACGGTTGCACATTCTCTTTCTGGCTCATCCTTTGCCCGTCACTCATTTTACTTTTGTAATTCCAAGCTGACTTTCCTCGATGGCAATTCTGTACTTTTCAGCAAATGCATGTTTACTCACAGATGGAACTCATGCTTACTAAGCATGTTGCTCACAGATGGAACTCAATTCCCTTTGCACAATGGCCGGTTACATTTTGCTTCTTTTATTTTGGCTAGTTGGGCTGCAGGTGACTGAGCACACATCTCTCTTGTCCCCTGTGGTGACTCTGCAGGACTCTTCTTGTCCTGTGCTGCTCCACGTGTGACCAATAGCAGTCAGGTAAGCTGAGCTGGCCTTTGGCCATCCTCAGTGGGTTGTGGGCATTTATGGTCAGTATTGCTCAGCTTGGTTATCACTATATTCCTATTCTGGTACCTACTCCTCATTATTTCTGCAGTTGGGGACAAAGCTTGGCTGGCAGTGCAAAGACCTGGCAGCATGTCCCCTCCTGAGCTGTGCTGACCTGGGAAGAGCATGAGGCCTCTGCACCTCATTTTGCCCAGCTATAAAATGGGAACACTGCAGCCTGTTCCAGGAGGTGGTGACTGGCATCCTCTTCCTGTGGGCCTAGGGGACGTGCTGCCTCCCACACTGACACGAAGGTCATTGGTGCCATCAAAATCACCCCTGAAACAGTGCCGGGATCCCGTGGGGAGCCCTGACCTCGCATTTTCAGAACCTTGCCTGGATGACGGGACTCCTTTGATTTCCAGCTGGTGAAGGGGACAGGACGGTGCAGGTGCCAGATCCGTGGGACCTGGACTAGGGGGCCATCTGCTCAGGGGGCAGGGCTCAGGCAGGCTTCTGATACCAGTGGACTGGGTCCCACACTCTGGCGTCCAGCAGGGCGAGAGTCATGGCCGTGTTGGCGTTCTTGTTCCAAGGTCTGATTACAGAGAGGCTCTTTATTCCCAAAGCCCCGGCCACCCCTGCTATCACACAGCCCACCCATAGGGCTGGATTTACCGGAAACACAGTTGGCTTTTAGTCCCACATGATTGAGACTTGGAATTAGGATAGCCTCTCACCTAATGTAACAGGCTAGTGTCCTGAGAGAGTGACATTAAAGGCTTCTAGTCATGTGTATCAGCCACGAGTCAGGAGGCTGGTTCTTCTCTTGTCACTGGCCTGCGGCGCTGTGATTAACGTGAGTGAGCTGCTCTGGTCCACCGCCGACTCGCTCATTTCCTTTATTTATCTCACAGATGCTCCTGAGACGACTTACTGGGGCTGCACATTAGAGCAATGTAGCTCCTGAAAAATAACAGAAATATTCAGTCTCTGCTGGGTTTCCACTGTGTTAGAAATAATTTTTTTAAGTATTAAGGCAGGAAATTCAAAGTTCATTTTTTCCCACTTGGAAATTATGTGATTCTTGGAGAGAATCATAGACAACATGGTTTGTTTTATTTTCAGGGACAAGTTCAAATCAGTTCTAATTTTTTCACCAATGCTGTTCTATCTGGTAAGTTCAGCAGAGGTATTGGTGTTTTTATTTTTATTTTTGCCATTTACAAACAGTGTTGAGATGGTCAGATTCTAGATGAGCTCAGGTGGACAAGACCTTTTTGGTGACTTTTCTAGCCTCCTAGGTTGCATGAGGGGACAGCCCGCTGGACCAGAGGAGGAGGCTGGAGCTAGAGCTGAGGCTGGAGCCCTGGGACTGGGCCTCAAGAGCCCAGCTCAGGGGGCAGGGCTCTTGCACCACACACACACACACACACACACAGTCACACACAGAGTCACGGCCACGCCCTCTCAGGTAGCAGGAGGCCCAGTTGGGCACAGGCAAGGCAGAGCGCCTGGTGTCATGGACATCACCACCTCTGTGCTGCCTCTGGACGCAGCTGTCCGATCCCAGAACAGACTCTCTGTGCCCCTTGGTGTCACAGTCTCTGGCTTGGAGCTCCCAGGGAAGCTCTGACATCTGACCGCAAGGCCTGGGCCCAAGGGAAGGACTTACAGGAGGCTGCCCATCAGCCCCTGGAGTGGGCAGGGCCAGGCAGCAGGGCTCCTCAGGACTCAGGGGACGGTCCTGAACGGGGTTCTTCACTCAAGGGGACAGCATTCCACCTGGCTGAAGACTGAATTTTGACTCGAATGTTTTCTCTGATATGCAGAAGCTAATTCACAGTAAGCAGGGGTGCTAGGGAAGAACAGTTCCTTTAGTTTAGGTAGAGGGGAGTGAGGGGAGGGAAGGGGCATGGAGTAGGAAGGACAGTAAGTGAAACAGACATTGTTACCTCATGTGCACATATGACTGCATGACCTTGTGATCCTGCAACATGTACAGTCAGAAAAATGGGAGATTATATTCTATTCATGTACGATCTATCAAAATGTATAAATGCACTCTACTGCCATGTATGACTAATTAAAAGAAAGAAAATGAAAAAAATTTAAAAAGTTATATTTTAAAAAATGGCTGAAAATAATAACAATCATAGCTACATCTTAGAAAATTGATACAATGTGCTGGGCATGCTTGCACCACACACACACACACACACACACACACACACACACAACTTATATGCATCTAGCATGTAACACATGCAGCGTACTCACATACATATGAGACATGCGTGTCTGTGTTGCAGACGTGCAGCGTGCACACACACAGTTCTCACAGCATCACTGCAGGTGTGGCTGTTTCCATCTTCCCCCTCCCAGGGGAGACTTAGACACAGAGGGTGGAGCCACCTGCAGGGTCCCTGGCAATCCCTTGAGGTGGAGCAGGATTCAAATCCAGGACCTGGAGCTGCAGAGCCAGGCCCATGTGTTACCACCCTGCAGCACTGCCTTTCCCTTCCCAGGCTCCCTCCCTTTGTCATCTGGAGGTGCCCAGAGAGTAAAATCTCTCCGTTAGCCTCTTGGACTCCCTCTCTCATGTTACTGTTCCCCCTCCACTTTTTAAAATTTCTAGTTACCACATTCAGAAATCTCCTTTAATTGCTCTGCTGGCGGGTGTTAATGTCCTCGATTATGTTTGGTAAATGACATTCATCCAGCCCACAAAGGCCCTCTGCATCCAGCGAGCTATTCATTACAACTTCCTTAAAGATGTTTAAGAGCCCCTTTTCATTTTTAATAACTCGGATGCAGAGCATTGAAACTCCTGGAACAGAAGGAGTGAGAACCCATTATTACGCCACATTTGCACAGAAGCCTATTCAGATGTGGGCTTGGGAGCGAACACCACAGCTCCCCCAGGGAAGCCATTTCCCAGTGTGAGGAGGGCGCCTAGTGACATGGGCATCGAGCCCCCTACACACTGCTCTGAGCCCGGTCACTGCTGGGACTAGGGATTGCCCACCTCCCTGCTAGACTGCACTTCTGTCAGGGCAAGGCCACATCCTGCTCATTTCTATGTAGTCCCAGCCCAGAGCAGTGTTTGGAACTTCAGAAGCATCAGAAAGGTTGGCTGAAGGCCTAAAACCACTGGATGTACAAAGGAGAGCCGGTCAGAGTGGTGTCTCAAACATCCATACAGGCACCCCATGGACCCGCTTAGCTCTAGCCCTGCGTCAGGACCATGGGTGTGGGGATCAGTCTGGATACTGAGCTTTGGGATTGTCTCCATCCCTTGCCTTTCTAGCCCCTGTCCCTAAGACAGGCATCGCCAACCAATCACAGTGCCACCACTGAGGCAGGACCAGGCCTCAACCCCCTGTGAACTACGCAGCCCATGTAGACACACCAACCCTTCTGAGTCCACAGGCAGAGAGACCCTGCCTGCCCTCTGCAGAGGCTTGCTGTGGAGACGGAGCTCCAGGGACACAACCATTAGGCTGCTAGGAGGAGGAGAGATGGCTCGGGCCTCTTGGCTGTGCTGTGAAAGTTGGGATTATCCTGCAAGTTGGTTCTGTCATTGCTCAAACCTCTTGGCGGTTCCCTGGTGAGAAACAGGTCTCTGGGGCTGCAACTGGCAGGTGGGAGAGCTTCGTCACCGTCAGACCATTTCAGAAACCAGAGTGCAGGAGAATACAGCTTCCCTCCAGTGTTACCTCTTCATTGACTCAAATAAAAACCATCCAGAAAAATCACTGCCATCCATTAAACATAAGTGTTTGGAACTCATAACAGGAACAAGGGGATAGGATGTGGCTTGTTGTTGGCAGCAATCCCAAGTGAGACAGAGGAGGTGAGTGCCCAGGCACAGGTGTCCTGGTGGGAACACACTCACCAAGAGCCCAGGGAGAGGGGACACCCACTGATGGCATCCCTGGAGGGCTCCACTGTGCCCTGGAGAGAAATTGCACCTGCAACAGCCTACCGAGGGCCTTGCCTTCAGGGGAGGGGACCGTCAGGAGTGTGCTCTGCTGGGGACAAACCATTACCTGCACTTTCTTATGTAGAAAGAGAGAGAAACAGCAGCAGGGTCTGACTGCAGCCGAGTTTGGGGACGCCTTGCTCAGCTCTCCAGCAAGATCAGAGCCCAGGATGGAATTTCCCCTGCCAGCGTGGACACATTAAAAAACTCCAGCAAACTGCGCTGCTGCATGGGCGCCGGCTCCCGCAGCGGGCGGTGGCTAATGGACAGGCATTATGGCTGATGTTATTGGAGGGTCCCATCCCAGCGTGAGACGGCTGCTGCTGACTTCCCAGGGCTCCTCAGCCTCTCCCAGGAGTCTGGTCTGCTTCTCCTGTGCCAGGTGTGGGGCTCGGGGTCTGCCACCTGCTTGAACCGCGGATTCATTCACAGAAACTCTGCCCACTGTTCTCCAGGCAGCAGGTCCTTCCTCCTGTGGGCATGTGAGCTGTGGAAAGTGCAAACGCTCTTTCCGAGTGGACCTCTGGGGTTCTGCAAAGTTTGGACTTTCTAAGGTCAGAAGATTCACATATGCACGTGTGTGTGTGTGTGTGTGTGTGTGCACATATACTTCTTTGGTTGAAATGTTTTATTAGAAAAAGTGTGCTTCTTCAGGAAGGGCAAAGGTGCTCCAGCTTGCTCTGTTCCTGGGAACAGGGAGGCCCGATCTGATTCCTAACGTGTGCCTTCTATTCACTGCAGTCAGGAAAGATGAGTATCCCATTTCTGCTTCCAGACTGTGCCGTGAATCTCCCTGGACTCTCCGGGGCCCCAGGGACTCTGCTGACTCCCTCCTGGGTGTCTGTGGTTCTGGTTTCTGCATAGCAGAGGCTCAGGCCTGGACGGGTGGGTCAGGCTGGGAGCCTCAGAGAATGGCTCTGGGACTGCGGAACTGCAGCTGCTGTCCTCCCTGACCAGGGCATTTCCAGAGGACGCCTCTCCCAGCTGCCCCCAGATCCTTGGAAGCGTCTCCAGGGTGAGATGGGAACAGTGTCTGTCTGTGGCTGTTTTAATCCTCTTTAGACCTCGAGTCGCTTTCCTGTTATGCTGCCAGCACACCTTCCTGCGGCACTCGCTCTGTTCCAGGGACTAGATGCTTTCCCAGGAGTTATTTAATTTTCAGAACAGCCCATGAGATAGACCCTGTTATTACCCTTGTTCTCTCAGTAGCTGTGAGTAAATAAGCACAGAGAGGTCAAGTAACTTACCCAGGTTCTCACAGCACATCAGCACAAATTAAAATGGGGAGACCAAGGCCTGCATCCCTAACTTTCCCAACCTTGCTGCCATCTCTGGGACGGTTGCCACATGCATACCCATGCCTTGGATGTGGCTGTCCCACAGCCATTGTGCTATTCATTCATGATACTTCTAGCTTCTGGTGGAAGCCCATGCAGGTACATTCGAGGTGGAGCCAGGTAGAATGGATGGAGTCAGCCTTGGGGCCCAAACATGTGGCTCTAGGCTGGGTTCCACCCACTGTCCAAAGGGGAGGTTCCCCCTTCCCAAGACCTTCCCTTGCCTGGAGGGAACGCAGCCTCACTCCTGACCTCTTCCACATACCAACAAAAGGGGCAGTTTTCTCCTTCAGCTCTCTACTTGCTGTTTTCAGAAACTTCTCTTTGATTTACTGTGTCAATATGTTATTAATATCATCAGTGCAGGGAGGGCATGGTGTGTCCCCAGCTGTAAAGAATCGTGTCACAGCCATTAGCTCTTCATTAAAAATCCCCAGTGAAGTTTATCAGCACTTTCTCATATCTATGCCCAGGATAAAAAGGCATCATAAATTCAAGAGAAGTGGTGAGCAGTAGATCACATTCATATAAAAAGTCAGATTAAACCGTAGGATAGAAAGTAAATAGGCTTAGAGCATCAAATTAAAATAAAATCCACATTGTAAGGGCTGGTTTGGCGTAAGCCTCAATGTAGGTGTGGGGCCCCAGGATTCCCTCCTGCCCTGCACTTTCCATGGTCACAAATCAGCAGAGGCAGGTGGAATCATGAGCATCCACTGTGCGGCTGCCCCGGAGACATCCACATTCTATCCCTCAGAACCTGTGACGACGTGGGAGCTTGCAGGTGAGATGGAGGGAAGGACTGTGAGATGGAAGACGACCCTGGATGGTCCAGTAGGAACAGCATGACCACGGAGGGATTGGTAAGCTAAAGAGAGGTCAGAGCAGAGGAAGCTGTGATAACAGGAGCAGAGGTTGAATGATGTGGCCACGAGCCGAGGAGTGAAGCTACCTCCAAAAGCGGCACAAAACAAGGGAATTGATTCTCACTCACAGGGAACCAGCCTGTCCACACCCTGAACTATTTCAGCCCTGACTCCCAGAGCTTGGAGATAATCAATCTGTAAGGTAAGCCATTGCGCTTGTGGAAATTTGTTACAGCAGCAACTAGACACTGACACATTTCTCTTGATTCTCAGTTCCCCAAGGGCTGGCCCGGGCCTTTCCTATGAACTTTTGCAAACTGATGGCCAAGGAAGGTGTCTGGGCCCTCATAAGCATTATACGTATGACTTGAGTGAATAAAGAAAGGAAGAAATGAATCTATTTCAGCCGAAAGCATTTTAAGCAGCCCTAACTGCAGGTCTTACCAACCAACAAAAAAGCCCTGTCCCTGCTGCGGGAGGCTGATGCTGAGAGTAGAGACCGCGTCTACCCCACTCTGGGGTGCTCCCTCTCCCTGCAGTCCTGGAAGCGTTGGTGTGGTTTCCGCTGAATGCAGAGGGTGTGCCTGACTGAGCTCTAAAGCATGCACACAGAGACTGTGAAGTGTCAGGATTCACCCCGTGTAGATCAATCAACTGATCAGAATGGATAGGGCAGCTGGAGCTGATTTGCCTGTGGTCTGGAGCAACGAGAGGTGTAGCTGGATCTCTGGAAAGGTGAACGTTAGGCATGGAGGGAGGAGAGGAGAAGGGCCCTCAAGCTCTGGTTATGCTGCAGATGTCAGCAGGGGAGGGATTTCTGCAAGTGCAGTTCTCATTCACCCCAAACAACTCCGTACGTAAGGACAGAACGACATCCCTCAAGTCGAATGAGCGAATGGCAGAAGGTGCCCCTAGCCAGTCACTACAGACTGTCCCCTCACCCCACAGAGCAGAGCACCTTTTCTCCCCCCTAGATTACTGCTCTATTAATTCAGACAGAAACCACCCCAGGAAACAAGCATTCCCCCTCCATTAAACATGAGAATGCTGTGCGTGTGGAATACACCAGGCATTGACATGCAGCATGTTGATCACGGCAATCAGAAATGCAAAATAGGAAAAAAATACCCAGGAGCAGCTGTCAGGAGAAAAATTCCCAGGCAGCAGAAGCCACCAGGCAGCAGAAGCCAGGACACCCTGAGGGAGCCCAGTGAGTTGGTGGCAGACTATGGCCCGGCAGGCGAGACATACCCGCTCGGCCCAGGGAGGTTCTGCAGGATCATCTTTGGGGAAAAGTGTCTTTATCAACCCTCTGCAAAGCCAAGGCTGTTAGGAATGCACCCTGTTAGGAATCATCTCTTGGTTGTCATTTCTGTTTTACTTTTTTGTTCCTAAAGCTAAATGAGGACAGCAGAAGTCTGTCCAATCAATGGTAAGAGCCTTTTGCTCTCAAAGTCATCTAGAAGGAGAGGAACCCTGAATTGACCTGCAGTCCTGAGCCCACTCTGAGCCACAGGAGGGGATGGCAGGGCATGGACTCCTCAGGCCATCCAGTAAGCCTGGCTCAGGAGGGCTGTTACCTGTGACCTCAGCCGTAGCTCAGTGCCCCTCCCCTCCACATACTGAGCTTCATTGATTGTCCCTTTGCTAGGGACAGTTAATCTCTTCTTTGCAACCAGGATTTCAGGTGAGGACACACGGATGAATCAGACCCCAAGCTGCAGGTCTGGGGACCCTGGTCCCGGGTGCCTGGCCCTGCTGGAGGGCACGATCCCATCCAGCCTCGATCCGACCTGTGTGTCTCTGCCTGGTGCTAGGCCTTCAAGTTTGTTTACTATGTATTTTTCGGTTTCCTGTCTTAAGAATTCAGTGATGCTGAAATAGCAGGTTTAATTTATTTTCTCATCTTCTTTCCTAAAAATTGATTTTGCTGTGGTGATAGAGGATCATCTTGTAACTACTCACCAATGTTTATTAGGGTGAATTCCAAGGAGGAAGACCCCCGCGGGCCGGGAGAGGGAGAACTTGCTCCTGCGTTCTGGCTCAGCGTGTCCCAGGGTGTCTCATCCCCCAGCAGGGGCACTGGGTCTCCAGGCTGCAGTTGGGTGTGGGGCCCACTTCTGACCAGTGTCCACGGGGGCCTCCTTCTCACAGGTCAGTCAGATTGGGGGTTTCCAGCTTTGGATTGTCAGGTGCTGCTGGGCTGCAACCAGGAGGCAGCTGGGAAGGAAACCTCTGTTTGGGGCAGTTTGTGGACCAAGACGAGGAGCTGACCACGATCTCACAAGTGCTCCTGAGAGGAAGCCTGTGCCGCCTCCCGAGAGGGAAGTGGTGAATATCTGACATGAGCTGTGTGCATTGGCAACACCTTTGAGCCAGAAATTCTACATCTATTATCCTGAACAATAATTAGAAAAGTCATCCATCTTGGCATCTAATGGGAGGCTTCTCACAGGAGTGTTAATGACAGGGACGTGTAGAAAGGAGCTGAATGTCCCAGGGCGCGGAGTCGTGCTGTCGGTCTCCCCATACACAGGAAAATGAAGAGCACAGTAAGAAAATACACAAGTGTACCTCGTGATGTGGGAAAATGACAACTTCGTAGTTAATATGAAGCCATGTTGCAAAGCCACACACACAGTGTGCCTTAAAAACCTACAGCTACATCCCCATGTTTCTGAATGAAATAGGACAGCCCTTCACACACCACACTCTTACCTTGACTTTGAGATTCTGCTTGAGCAGCACATAGTTTTAGAGAAGGGGAGCACTACAAGCAGGCGCTATTTCTTAGCAGAGCGAGGGTGCTTCCTTTTAAAAGATATTTTAAAGAAATTACAGATTCATTGAAAATTGCAGAGAAGCATGTGGGGGTCTTACACCCTTCACTCTGCTTGTCCCGATAACTGGACCTTGCAAAGCTCAGGATGGCATCAGAATCTGGAAACTGGCACCGTGCATCCCACATGCTGTCCTGCCAGGTCCAATGTCCTCATGTGTGTGTGTCTGTGTGCAGGAGTCCTCATGTGTGTGTGTCTCTATGTGTGTGCAGGTGTGTGCTTTAGAGTGGCCACCAACACAGTCAAGACGCAACTGTACCTCCACAAAACTCCTCATGCTTCTGCTTCGATCCTCCCCCTTACTCCCTCCACCCCTGACCCCTTCCAGCCATGACTGCCATCTTTATCACCCCACCTCATCTTTGCAATGCTGTCTCACAAATGCCGTATCATCTGCATCTGGGACTTCTTGAGGTTGGCTTCTCCACTCAGGATAATTTCTTGATCGTTCAAGAGCTGCTGAATGTGTCAAGACTCCATTTCTTTTTAAGACTGAATGATATTCTATCATGTGGCTCAACACAGTTTAACCATTCACCCAATGAAGTTTGGTGAGTTTTCAGTTCAGGGCCATTGGGACCAAAGCTGCTGTGAACATGAATGGATGAGTTTCTGCAGATAAACCAGCCTGCATTGATTTGGAATTAATGCCCAAGAATGCAATTGCTCTGTTGTATGGTAAGTTTTTTAGTTTTAAAAGGAACTGCCTAAATTTTTTCCAGAGTGGCTGTACCATTTTATACATTGCCAACATCGTTGTATGAGGAATCTAGTTTCTTAGCATCTTTACCAGCATTTGGCATTCAGTGTATTTTTTAAAAGAATTTTAAATTTTAATTTCCAGGTTGGTGGCATCACAACAGCTGATCTCAAAGTATACTACAGAGCTCAAGAACAAAACCTGCACACTGGGCATCAAAACAGACCCAAAGACTTATGGAGTAGAAGAGAAGACACAGAGGCAAATCCATAGAGAGTCATCTTACCCTTGACAAAGATGCCAGAAACATACTGGAGAAAAGACTCTTTTAACAAATGGTGCTGGGAAACTGGGCATCCATATATAGAAGAATGAAACTAGATCCCTGTCACCCTACACAAAAGACAACACAGAGTGCATCAAAGACCTAGGAATTAGACCAGAAACTTTGCAACTTCTCGAAGCTCAACACTCCAACATTTTGAGGCTTCCTTAACAAGACTTCTGAAACTCAAGAGGTAAAACCAAGAATCAATAAGCAGGACAGCATCAAATTGAGAAGCTTCTGCACAGCAAAGGAAACAAGAGTGTGAAGACAGAGCCTACAGAATGGGAGCTCTTTGCCACCTGCTCCTCTGATAAGGGATTAATATCCAGAATATATAACGAACTCAACATCAAAACAAACAAGTAATCCAATGAATAAATAGGCAAATGGACTTACCAGACATTTCTCAAAGAAGAAATGGCATACAGATATATGAAAAAAATATTCAACATCCTTTGCAGTCAGGGACATGCCAATCAAAACTACATTGAGATTTAATCTCACTCCAGTTAGAATGGCAGTCATCAAGAATACAAATAGCAGTAAGTGCTGGAGAGGATGTGGGAATAAAGGTGCGATCATTCATTGTTGGTGGGACTGCAAATTAGCAGCCACTCTGGAAAGCAGTATGGAGATTCCTCAAAGGACCAGGAATGGAACCACCATATGACCCAGCTATCCCCTTCCGCAGTATTTCTCCAGATGAGCTAGCATCAGTGTACCACAGTGATACAGCTGCATCAATGTTTATGGCGGCAGTGCAATTCACAATAGCCAAGTTATGGAACTAGCCAGATGTCTGTCAACAGATGAATGGATAAAGAAAATGTGGTAGATACACACTATGGAGTTTTACTCAGCCATAAAAAAAGAATGAAATTATGTCATTTGCTGGTAAATGGATGGAACTGCAGAACAATATCCTAAGTGAAATAAGCCAGACCCAGAAAATCAAGGGTTGAATGGTTTCTCTCATGTGTGGAAGCTAGAGAGAGAAAACGAATTAATAAAAAAAAAGGATCTCATAAATATAGAAGGAAGAACAATGGAGTATAGGAGGGGATTGGAAGAGAGGAGGAGGAGTGGGAAGGGGAGGAACTGCAGAATGAAATTGTCCAAATTATGCTACATGCATACAGGACTACATCACAATAAATTATACTTTTATGTACAGCTCTAGTTCACCAATTAAAAACAATAAATAAATAGTGGGACGACCAACAGAGTCAAGGAAGGAGGTTGGGGGAAGAAGAAGGGGAGGAAAGGGGAGTCCTGGGAATTGAAATGGAATAAATTATGTCACATGCCTTTAAAATATGTCAAAATGAACTCCATTACCATGTAGATGCCTAAATGCACTAATAAAAACACTTTAATAAATAAGTCTTCCTTAAAAATGGTTACCCACAGTGGGTGGTAGGATTGGTGGATTGAAAATGATTTTTCTATTTTCCCCCTCCTCTATTGTAAATATATATTGCTTTTGTCTTGGACAAAAAAAATTAAAAGGTTACCTTATTATTTAGGAAAGTATTGTCCTGGGGCCACCCGTGAGATCAGCCTTGGCCATGAAGAGCTTTAGGGATTGACACCAGGGTGACGCTATGGTTATGCAGCAGGAATCCTTCCCCACCTCATCTTTTTGGGAAAAAAAATCTTGAATGTGCTTCCTACTATTTATATGCATGTTTTACTGTTGGGAGCAAAACTAATGCTAACTCCACTAGTATTCAAGTAAAACATAGTCCAGTTAGACTGGCATTCCTTGGTAGTTAGAGGTAAGTAAAAATAAGAGGTGCTTTGAACACCACCACTTTCAGCTGGTAGATGAAGAAAATCTAATATCAGCTGGTCACCTTCCTTTCTCCGGCATCTCTTCGTTTTCATCCTGGAATTCAGGGATCAATCTGAATTGATCGCTCCCTCTAAAAACCAAGAGGGACAGGAACTGAGAGCAGGTTTAATGTGGTTTGGCCAGCAGGGCCTGCTGCTGGGTCTCCTCTTCCAGAAACAGGGGCCATAAATGGCAGATTCTGTTTTATGGCCCCCACAGAAGCCGTCTGAAATGAAGTCATTTATTTCTTATTTGTTAAGCTACAGCTAATTGGAGTTGGGGAGAGAACACACTCGTTAATGTTTGTTTCCGGAACTCTGGAGAAGTTGTTATTGCTGGACATGGCTTTAAAGAGGAGAGCATCTACCCTCATCAGCATCAAATGAATTTTGGGTTTCCTTCCTGTTTTTTTATTTTTTATTTTTTATTTTCTGAGTCTCTATCCGTATTCTGGAACCTCAGAGAAACCACCTGGGCCAAGTGCCTCAGGCTGGAGCTTCTGGCTGGCACAGCAGGACCAGTGCAAAATGAACGAACAGGAAACCCTCAAGTTCCACCTCTGGCATCGGAAGGCAGGGGAAGGCCAGGCATTTTAACTGCACTTTGAGGTTTTCTTCCCAAAGTTCCACAGGCCTGTCCACTCTCTGCAGAGCAATTTGGATGAAAGATGCAAGACACTTCAGTGGCTTTGGGATTTCTCTGCCAAGGTCCCTGCCATCCATGGGAGCCAGGGAGAGGGGCAGGCACTTCCTTTGCCCCACGCCTCCTGCTGCTGGTGAAGACTGGATCATGTTTTCACACTTATGAATTAAAGCCCCAGAAATACCCAGGGAGAAACGGTAGCCCTACCACTGCTGGCTGCTCCTCCCTCCCCTGGCCTCCTGGCCTGTTTGCTGTGTGGATAGGAGCAGAATGGAGAATGGCTATTTGTTCTAAGAATGGCCAAGGCCTTGACCTGGTCCGAGAGTCAGCCATAGAGGTGTCTAGAAGGTTCCTTTGTTGAGTCAGAGAAAAATTCCTTGAGAAAAGTGGGGCCAGGGCTTCTTAGGTCACAACCTGCCAGGAGTCTGGCTGGCTTTTCTCAAGTGTCATAGGAAGAAATCTAAAGAGGGTGAAGGTGCACACAGAGGGACCTTCTGTCCCTCTCGGCTTCCAGTAAAACAGTCCAATGCGGTTTCTCATTGCTAATCAAGAATATTGAGGACCAAAGTCTTGTCCCCAGTGCCCTGGGATGTGGGAGGATGCCTGTGCCAGGGGTGGGGGACAGGGCTGGCCTCAAGGCACTTCACCTCTCTGAACCTGCTCCTGTCCTTGCCTGTGGAGAGGGGAGGGTGACCACAGCCACCCTACCAGCTCAGGAGGTGACAGGAGATAATACATGCAGTGTTCACACAGGCAGGACCCACTGGAGAGCACTAGGGGAGCTCTCAGGTGCTCCAGGAGGACTTCAGGAGTGCTGGTGGGTACCTTCGAGGTAGAACCATGGCTCAGTGAACCCCAGGTTTCAATGTCGATCTTGCGGCAACGCCTGTCTCTCACACAGTAAAGTGGAAATAATGAACTTTATTTTTACCTGTTTGCACTCACCTTTCATGTTAGGGAGATGTCACAAAAGGCTCCCATGGGAGTAGGATGTCACTGTGGAATTTTTCTAGTGCATTCAAATCTCCAAGGAAACCTGCAGATGAACCCCTGTGTCCCCCAGCACCTTGTGGAGTCCCAGGCACTCGGTGGCCTCTCAGCCAGAGCTGGTGGAGGGTTGATTAAGTCTTCAACCTGCACCTGCTTTTCTCTCCCTGTCAACGCACAGGGTCTCCCAGGCTGCGAAGACGGAACAAAGAAACTGCCTGCGGTTTTAATGTGCTCGGAGACAGTTTGGTGGCAGGGCCGTTGAATATTAAGAACAATAAGAGACATCACAGGAATGGGGACCAAGGGAAAGGGGGATTCTCACTGACTGCAGAGACCTTCCTCATCAGCAAGCTACCCGGACCCTCAGTGAATCTCGGGTGATCTTTAAATCCTTTGAAGCACGTGTGAGGGTGTGTTTGTATGGGTGTGCTGTCAGGCTGGGGACAGGGGACAGAGCAGAGCAGAGAAGGTGGAGAACTTTGTGTAAGCTGAGGTTATTTCACCTGTGCATCTCCCTGTGACCTGTCCCTGTCCCTGAGAGACACAGAGCTCCCGTCCCCCAGGAGTCAGCTGTTGGTGGTGAGACCCTGAGAGTGAGCGCCTGCCTGTTACAGTCACAGCTGAGTCCACCGTGCCCAGAATCGCACCAGGGTACATAGTACGTGCCCCATAAATATGTGTGGATCCAATATTTGTTGATTCATTGAAAAGATAGACTCAGGAACCCAACTGTTTTCTCAACGTCTCCATATTGATGAATTCCATATTTAAACTTTTTGTGCATCTCCATCAATTTCTCATGAGTATGACCCAATCTTTCATGGCCAAACCCACTCTATAGTAGTCACCTGGGTCTAGAGAGGTGCTGAACTGTGTGTGTGAGTCAGAGTGGCATCTGGCATTGGGGAAAGCGGTCTGTCCTGGGCGGGGATGGAGGAGGGGCATCACTCAGAAATGTCCCTTGAGGAGTCTGTGAAGAAGTGAGTGGCTTCCCAGGCCTGAAGTGACTCCAGGTCCTATCTTTAGAAGAAGAAGAGGAACAACAAGGTCTTTCTGAAAAAATGCATTTAAGATGTTGCTTTTTCTTCAGAATGTAACATTTGAACACAAGAGGCCTGGACTGACTCTTCTAGCTGAATCATGGATGGCATGTTAAAGTTCCGATGAACCTGAAGTCCATGTTCTTTCCCTTCCTTGTAACCTTCTGTTTATTCCCTCTGGCATTCCTAATATGAAGCACAAGGAACATGCCCTTTAGGGATTTTGGTGAGCTGACAGGTATGAGCTAAGAGAATGCAGAGGTCATGGTTGTGATGGTTAATTTTGGGCTCACTCCAGTGGTTCAAGGAGACTCACAGGGCTGGGGGAACCCACTCCTGAGTGTGTTTCTGAAGAGGTCAGAGTTCATCTGTGGACCATGTGCAGTGTCTTTGCTTTCTTGAATTCCCCAATGCAGCACAAAGAGAAAGGAGGGTGATCTCTCTCTCTCCCTCTCACCCCTCTTGTTGAGCTGGGACCTGCATATTATCCTGCCCTTCGACATTGCAGCTCCTAGTTCTTGGACCTTGAACTCCAGGACTGATACAGGTGACCCTTCCATGTGCCCACAGAACCCACCCAGCTCCCCTCCTCTCTGTCTCAGGTCTTTGGCCTCAGACTGGATTACATCACAGACCTTCCTGGTCACACAGCTGGCAGATGACATCCTGTGGGACTTCTCAGCCACCATGTGAACCAGTTCCCATAATGAATTCCTTCTGTCTATCCACCTCCTCTCCATCCTGTTTCGCTGGAGAACCTGACTAGCACGCTACTGAGACAGGATATCGGCTGCTGCCTGAGTATTGGCCTAGTAAACGTTCACAGAGCCACTTTGCCATAATAATTTCCTCCTAGCAGGAGGATTATGGCAGCTCACATTTTATCCTAATATGCTCCATGGTGTTTATGCTGCATAATCTATAGCAAATATTGATTTTGGCATGTGCTGTTGCTTGTTGGTGCCTCCTTAGCGCAGATTTCCATTGGCAATTTAAAGGGGGACTAAGAAACAGGTAGGAGCTCTCTCTTCCCTTTGCAAAGAATGACACTTGTGCTGAGAGAGAATCTGAGCCAAGTGCGTTTTTATAGACTCACAGCCTTGCTTTCCACAGGACGGAAGGCAGGGGAGAGTGCTCGTGTGGACTCTGCAGTCAGAGAGCTGTGTTCGAATCCCTCTGCTGCTACTGGACATTTGAGTGCCCATGGACAACTTGGGTAACCTCTTCAGACCCCAGTTTTGCCATCTGTGAGTGGGGAAATGGCCACAGATGCCACTTCTTAAGGTTGCTACCAAGACTAAAGCAGCTCATCGGGGCTTTGGGAGCTCACAGTAGAGGCAACTGGCCCATTTTGTACACACTGGTGGTGATGTTGACTCTTCACTTATTGCCATCAGGGCTCTGGTGCAGGGACACCTTGCTTGTCTCTTGAGGCAGAGGCACTTCCATATGAGGATGCTGTCCACGAGAGCACCCTGTGTAAGCAGCTCATGCCCAGTTTTCATCGAGAATACTGTCTGCCACTCCCATCAAACACAGACTGCTGCAGGCTGGTACTTGTTAACAATCTTGCCAATTTGGTGAAATCCGTAATGAGTATCGAATCACGTTCCCATCTTGGTGGCTGCATCCTCAATGTGTGACTGAGTGACTGAGTTTCAGATACATGCAGCTTTCCAATTGGGCCTCCTTGGGAGGGTTTCATTTGAAGTTCTTTGGAAGCAAAATCTCTGCAACACACATGAAGGAATTCTATACTGAAAAAAATCTATACTGAACGGTTTGCTTTCAGCAAGAAATGGAGTTCCAGGGGTCACTTTTAGCCTCCTGCCTGAAACAATAATAATGACAAAAACAACCTAAAGCAGATGAAAATATATAAAAGGACCATTTTCAAGACACCAAAAATAAATCAACAAAGGATGGAAAGGGAGGATAAATGAGGGGAGCCCTACCCC
>JAJEJO010046584.1:2410-205082 GCA_020662805.1 Glaucomys volans
CGCTCCCGGGTAAATCTCACCTGAAGCCGCAGCGCTGAAGCCGCAGCACTGAAGCCGCAGCGCTGTGTCCCCGGGGAAAGGGGTGGGCTTAGGTCCGAGGGCTCCGAGGTCAAGATGGAGACTCTCCGCCTGGGAATCTGGAGGATGGCGCCAACCGGGCCCAAATTCGCTGGGGCTGGCAAACCGCTCCGCTCCCGGGTAAATCTCACCTGAAGCCGCAGCGCTGAAGCAGCAGCGCTGTGTCCCGGGGAAAGGGGTGGGCTTAGGTCCGAGGGCTCCTAGGTCAAAATGGAGACTCTTCGCCAGGGAATCTGAAGCCGCAGCGCTGTGTCCCCGGGGAAAGGGGTGGGCTTAGGTCCGAGGGCTCCGAGGTCAAGATGGAGACTCTCCGCCAGGGAATCTGGAGAATGGCGCCGACAGGGCGCAAATTCCCGCTGGGGCCGGCAGACCGCTCCGCTCCCGGGTAAATCTCTATATATAATCTTAAAACACAGATTATAGCTTTTTAAAGGTACCTAAGAAACATTTTCGAAATTACTAAGCCCCTAAGTAAGCTTAAATAAGTTTCAAAAGACTATATAGCATGCAGATTTATAATTTATAAAGTAGACTATATATAAGCATACATATATATGCATATATTCTTAAAACAGAGATTATGGCTTTTTTAAGTAACTAAGAAACATTTGCAAAAGGTACTAAGTTACAAGGAAATCTTAAGTATATTGCAAATGTATTAATAATACTAACCATATTTCCGAATGCAATTCAATGAAACTAAAATAAAATAAACAAAGTATCAAGCATTTGAATGGACAATATCCCTGTATTAAACATTTTCATCCAGAAAATGACAATGAAAAGGTTTATCAGTAGATATGAGATATAGATAAGCCACAGAGCTGAGAAAAAATTCATAATCTTAAGCATTTACTTTACTGAAGAATTAAAATCAATAAACCACTCAAAAAGTTAAAGACTCAACAAAACAGAAGGAAGGAATCAATAAAAATAAAAATAAAATAAAGACATAGGAAAAAGCAACTCAGAATTAAGATTCAGATGAGGGAATTGAGACCCCTCAAGGTAAGTTTTCATTTTTATTTTTAGAAAACAGAAGGAAGAACCAACCATTCAAGTAACAAATGAAATGAAGCTGAGGTTTTCAAACTCGTGCATGCATCAGAAGTCCCTGAAGGTCTTCTACATACACAGATGATTGGGAATCCCAGGCCATCTGACTTAGTGGGCTTGGGATGGGCTGTGCATTTCAAGTTTCCAGATGAAGCTGGTACTGGTGCACCTAGGAGTACACATAGAGAAGCGCTGGGATAGAGAAACCACTAGGCAGTACAAATGAGGAGAAAAAGGAAAATCAAAGAAGTAAAGTTACACTAGCTAAATAATTACAGAAAGGGAGGAAACCCATTACTTTATTTTTTCTTATTCTTGTCTGCCCATAAGAATCACAAAAAACAGGTACCTGGAGCCCTTCACTTGGGCTGAAATCAGAATCTCTGAGATGGGACTCAGCTGCGTATGTACACTTTTCTAAGGCTTCTGAAGTGATTTTGATACCAAGTACAGTTTAAGTGGTTTAGTTGTGTTCCATTGTATACATTTAGAAACCAAGATTTTAGTGGGGAAATTTTCATGTTGAAACAGAATGAAAATTCCAGGCTTCCAGGAGAGGTACTTTCTTGTGTCTCTTGCTTCTTAACTCTGCCTTGGGAAGCAACTTATTTTATTTCAACTAGAAATTTAGGAAGAAGAACCAAGCATGCTGTACTTGCTTCATCCTAGGCATACACTGCCACATACACACTTTTTGCTACCTGCTTAAGGATAAGTGTTTTCTTGTCTGTCTTTCTTTAAGGCAGTGAGTGTTATACCTATGATGGGAGGCTAGAGATCTATAGATATTTCTGGATCTGAAAGATACATTTTTAAAATAAGATATTTATTGAGATTTAATTTACATATTACAAAAATCTCCCCTCTAAAATGTTCATTTTAGTAGTTAGTATATTCAGTTGTGCAACCATCATCACTATCTGACTTTAGAATATTTTTTATTATCCCCCAAGAAACCTGGTGCTTATGACAGAAGCTCATGCTTCTGCCCTAAGATGTTACTAATATTGATTTAGACTCCATGGATTTTTTTTCTATTAAAAGTTTTTAGTCTGATGAGCTAGTAGAAAGGTTGTTGTTTCTCAAATCACATACAGGATCTAACCATTTTTTCTCCAAGAAACATCTCTTAGTAGATGTCCATCTATTGGTCTTCTGGTAGTACAGTAGTTCCCCTTTATTCAGGGTTTCATGTTGCATGGTTTCAGTTATCTTTGGTTAACCATGACTTGACAATATTAAATGAATGACTCATAAGCTTGAAACTGCATGCTATTTTGAGTAACCTGATGAAATCTCACACCATCTTACCCCACCTGCCCTATATGAATCAACACTTAGTCCAATTTATCTATGTGGTCTATACTGTGTGCTCACCGATTGCTTAATAATCATCTGTGTTATCATACCAACTGTTGCAGTATCACAGTTCCTGTGCTCAAGTAATCCTTACATAATGACCTAAAGCTACACCACAACTTTATGTCTTCACACATTGTATCATTTCACATTATTAGCAGAAGAAGCATACAGTGTAACAAGATATTTTGAGAGGAGAGAACATATTCACATGAGTTTTGTTACAGTATATTGTTATAATTGTTATATTATTAGTTATTGTTGATAATATCTTACTGCACCTAATTTATAAATAAAGCATATCATGTATAAGGAAAACCATAATATATGTCATTTAGTACTATTCACAAATTCAGGTATCCACTGGAGGTCTTGAAATATATCCCTGGAGGAGTGTTTCAAGATGGTGGAAGGCTGTACTTCCAGATGCTCCATGGCTTGGGATTCAAGCAGGAGTAGTAGTGCTTCTCAACAAGATGTGTGAAAGAGAGATTGCACTAAAATTCAATATTTTACAGTTGGAATATCTTAGAGACGCAGAAATTCAGGTGCATTGAACAAAGAATAAGAAAAAGGACATTGGATCCAAGGTGGTATGGCAGTGGCAACAGCACTGTTTGCCACAGAGCAGAGGGATGGAAGAGAAAGAAACACAATAGACAGATTTGGCACTGAAAAACCAGTGGATTGGAAAATCACCCTGAACTTAGCTGGTTCAATGAATGGGTGTTTGAAAAGTCCTATGTATTTCACAATTAGCATATGGAGAACTGAAGTGGGAGCCATCTTAAAGAGGCCACACTGTAGCTTCCTGCTGCAGGAATCCAGGAGATAACAGCAAACAGTGCTATACTGTCCCAGTAAGCACCAAGCATGTGGTCTAAAGTGTACCTAGCAGAATGTCAGAATAGCAGGCACAAAGAAGGTTGCACTCAGGAGGATTCAAGTCAGAAAAATGAAGGAGAGACAAATTTCCTTTACCTTGAGTCTAGTGGCTCATGTGTACAGGGTCAGGATACTGAAGAGGCAGATGTGAATACAATCAGGAACTAACCTTTGGAAGATTGTATTTATAGGTAGCAGAGGATTGGTTTCCTGCTCTAGGAGTAGATTTCTTGGGAGGCTCTTAAGATCCAAATTCCCAGCAGAAATTGGCATCTTCCTGGCCCTGTGAGTGTTTTAATCTAATCTCTTCAAAGCAGATGCTACCTAACAAGATCACTAGGACCTGAAAAGACCTACACCCTAGTCTCAGCTGGAATTCCCCTTATAGAATTCTGAAGCAAGTGGAGTGGATCACTCTGGTCTTTGACAAAACTACAATTGATAGTACTTCCCATTTCATCCTACCTTATACTGTTGAGAATGGAAATTATGAGCTATTTTAACCAGCATTTGTTTTAAACTACTCCACTGTTAGCTTGGTGAGCAACACAAAAAGAGGAAGGGGTTAACAATTCCAAGCCCTTATCTTCTCTTTATCAGTACATAGTCCAAGAAGAAATGTAAAGGCTGGCATTGTAGCTTAGTGGTAAAGCACCTGCCTAGCATGGGTGAGGGTGAGGTCCTGGGTTCAATTCTTAGCATCACATAAAAACAAATAAATAAAATAAAGATTAAATCATTTTAAAAATATAAAGCAGGAAAGTTGGGCATAGGCACTGAAAATCCATTCTTGTCAACTGTTTTGACCACCTCACTGAAGAAGATTCTGTTCTTTTTCATTAATAACCTCCTCCTCCTCCTCCTCCTCCTCCTCCTCCTCCTCCTCCTCCTCCTCCTTCTTCTTCTTCTTCCCATTCTCCTTTTCCTTTTTATTCTTTTTGGTGTTCATGATATACTGATTGGTCCATGAACATATATCTTGGAAAATGAAAGACACAATAAATCAAATAAAATGTTCAATTGAAAGTCTCTCTAGTGGCCTAGGCCATGCTGAAGATAGAATCTCAGAGCTAGAAGACAAAGTGGCTGATCTTGAACATTCAGACAGTATTAAATAAAAGAAAAGTAAGTATGACCAACATATATAAGAACTCTGGTACAAAATGAAGAGGTCAAATTTCAGAATCACTGGAATTGAAGAGGGTGGTGAGATGCAGGTTAATGGCATGGATAACCTTTTCGGGGAAATAATAACAAAAAATTTCAAACATTTAGAATGAGATGGACATCTTGATATATGAAGCATTCAAAACCACACACAAACAAGATAAAAAATAACTTCTCCATAACACTTTCTCATTAAATTGCCTAATATAAAACAAAGATAGACTTTTAAAAGCTTCCAGAGAAAAATGTCAGGTCACATTTAGAGGCAAGTTGATCAGAATTACTCTCAATTTCTTAGCACAAACTCTAAAGTCAGAAGGACTTGGAATGATGTGTTCCATGTTCTGAAAGAAAGTAACTGTCTATCAAGATTGCTATATTCAGAAAAGATATCTTTCAAAATTGATAAAGAAATGAAAACCTTCCACAGTAACTAAAAGAATCCATGAGCCCTAAACTGGCACTACTGAAAATACTTCAAGAAATTCTTAACACACAACAAATCAAACATAAACCACAGAGTTCAAATGAACAAATTTCATTTGAAGAGTAGTTAAGCAAATGAGAAACAGGAACAAATTCAACATTAGAAATAAATCAACACACTCACACAGAGACACACAGACACACACACACACACACACACACACACACAGAAGAATAATTCAAACCAAGGAAGCAAAAGACCTCTGTAAGGAAAACTAGAAAAACATTGAAAAAAGAAATTGAAGACAACCTCAGAAGGTGGAAAGATTTCCCATGATCATGGGCAGGCAGAATCAACATTAAAATGGCCATACTACCACAAGCAATATACAGATTCAATGCAATCCCCTTCAAAATACCAGTGACGTTCTTCACAGAACTGAAAAAACCAACAGTTGTAAAATTTGTTTGAAAAAATAAGACCTAAAAGAACTGAAGCAATTTTAAGTCACAAAAGCAATGCTTGGAGACCTCACAATACCTGATTTCAAATTACACCACAGAGCTATGGTAAGAAAAACTGTGTGGTTCTGGCATAAAAAAGGATACATAGACCAACTTAAAAGAATAGAGGACACAGAGATAAACCCACACAGATACAGTCATCTGATCTTTGACAGAGATACTAAAGACATACACTGGGGAAAAGACAACCTTTTTAACAAATGGTGCTAGGAAAACTGGTTATTCATATATAGAATAATGAGACTAGATCCTTATCTCTCACTCTATTCAAAAAGTCAACTCAAAATGGATTGAAGACCTAGCAACTATACAAGAAATTATGGAACTCCTAGAAGAAAATGTGTTACCAATACTCCCACATATAGGCACAGGCAACAACTTTCTCAGTAGGAGGAAATAATGGCAAGAAATAATGGCAAGAGCTAATAAATGGGATGGAAGCAAATTAAAAAGTTTCTGCACAGCAAAAGAAAAATTAAGTAAACAAGAGAGAATCTACAGAATGGGAGAAAATCATTGGTAGCTTCTCTTCTTATAGAGGATTAATATCCAGAATACATAAGGAAATAGAAAAGTTAACATGAAATAAAAATCACCCAATTAATAAGTGGGCAAATGAACTAAACAGACACTCTCCAAAGAAGAAATGCAAATGGCCACTAAATATATTTTAAAAGTTCAATATTTTTAGCAACTAGGGGAAAAAAAATCAAAACTTCACTGAGATTTAATCTCACTCTAGTCAGAATGGCAGTCATCAAGAACAGCATACTATAGTCACCAAGCTATAGTGATACAGGCATCCCCATGTTTATAGCAGCACAATTCACAATAGCCAAACAATGGAGGTATCCTGGATGTCCATCAATGGATGAATGGATAAAGAACATGTGTTACATTTACACAATAGAGTTTTATTTAGCCATAAAGAAGGATGAAATTATGTCATTTGTAGGAAAATGGATGGAACTTGAGAACATTATTTTATGCAAAATGAGTCAAACTCAGAAGGTCAATGCTCATATGTGTTCTCTCTGGAACACAAGAAAATAAAGCAAAAAAAGAAGTTTTGAGGTGATTACAAAAATCCAAGGTATAGCCATACAGCAGAGAAGAGGAACCAAGGGGAGGATGGCAGGGGGTGGGGGAAGAGAGAGAAAATACTGGAGAGTTATATTGGTCAAATTATTTCGTTATATTGTGTGCATATAGGAATATGTAAAAACAAATCACACTATGTGTACAACTATAATGTACCAATAAAATGTGGAATAAAAGAAACTTCTCTCTGTCTCTATTGCCTTTGTGGCTTGTATACTGGTGAAGCAAGTATTGGGGAGGTCATGTGGCAGAACAAGAGGGTTGCCTCTGGCCAACAACCAGCTAGGAACTGAAACCCTAGTCCAATAACCCTTTGAGAATTCCATTCTACTAACAAGGTATATGTGCACATCAAAGAGGATCCTTCCCTAGCCAAGACTTCAAATGAGACAAGGCCCTACCTGAGAATTGCAGTCTTGTGGGAGACTTTGATGCTAAGCATCCAGCTAAGATGTGCCTAGACCCATGACCCAGAGACACCATGAGGTAATAAATATGTGCTTTTAAGTTGCTAAAAAGAAAAAAAGAAAGAGCCCTGCTGATCTACTGTATTTGTTAATTGCTTCTTAAATGAAAAGATACATTTATATTTATCTAAAATTCTACCAGTGGGTTAAATAATTTATTTCTTAGGAAAAATGTTACTCTAAATGACTTCAAAATGATAGATTATTTAAAAAATTCATAACAAATTGATAATAGCTATAATCTGATGCCAAATATAAACCAGAAATAACAAATGTTTTAGTCAGATTTTATGATGCTGCGATCATAAAAAACATTTATGTTTTTTGTTCTAATTAGTTATACATGACAGTAAATGCATTTTGATAAATCATACATAAATGGAGTATAACTTCTCAGGTTGTACATGATGTAGAGTTACGCAGGTCATGTAATCATATATGCACATAGGGTAATAAGGTCCAGGACCAAAAGGGATCTCAGTCGAGTTCTATAAGACCTTCAAAGAAGAATTAGCACCAGTACTTCTTAAATTATACCATGAAATAGAAAAGGAGGGAACCCTTCCAAACTTATCTGTGAAGCTAGTATCACTCTGACACCAAAACTAAACAAAGACACGTCAAGGAAAGCAAACTTCAGACCAGTATCCCTGATGAACATTGACGAAAAAATTCTCAATAAAATTCTGCCAAATCACATACAAAATCATATTAAAAAATAGTACACCATGATCAAGTGGGGTTCATCCCAGGGTTGTTCCCGTTGGTTCAACATACAACAATCAATCAGTGTAATTCATCACATCAATAAACTTAAAGACAAGAAACATATGATCATCTCGATAGATGCAGAGAAAGTTTGACAAAATACAGCACCCCTTAATTTTAAAAACACTAGAAAAACTAGGGATAGTAGAAACATACTTCAACATTGTAAAAGCTATCTATGTTAAACAAAAGGCCAATGACATTCTAAATAGAGAAAAATTGAAAGTATTCCCTCTAAGAACTGGAACAAGAAAAATTTTATAGGTGGGAAAGTTTATTTGGTGCTCACAGTTTTCAAGGGCTCAGTCTAGAGACAGCCAACTAACTCTATTGTTCTGTGCCAAAGGTAAGGCAGAACATTGTGGTGGAAGGGTGTGATGAAGGAAAGCAGCTCAGGACTTGATAATGAAGAAGCAGAGGGAGCCAGTTATGCTAACCAGGGACAAAAATATGTACCCCCAAAACTTGTCCCCATGGCCCACCTCCTCCAGTCATACTCTATCTGCCCACAGTTAGCACCCAGTTAATCTCCCAAGGAATTAATGCATTGATTAGGTGAAGGCTTTCATAACCCAATCATTTTACCTCTAAACTTGCTCACATTGTCTCACACATGAGCTTCTTGGGTGCATCTAATATCTAAACCATAGCAACACGGTTGATTTATTGAAGTATTGTATAAACTGAAATTCTGTACCACAAAAATTACCATAAACAAATTCATATTAAATGTACAATGGACATGCCAGGAAAGTTTTATGGAGTTCTACATATTAATAAGAAAATGAGCCCACAAAGGGTAAAGAGAAGCAAAGGGCATGAGCATCCAATTCAAATGAAGAAATAAAAAATAGAAATTAACATAGGAAAAATCATCAGATCCTTAGAATTGCAAAGGTGCAAATTTAAACAATGAATTTTTTTAACTTCTATGTGAAAATACATATGTTGGTGAAGATGAGGGGAAATGGATATGAATATATGCTGTTGAGAATGAAGGTTATACTTAGCAGCATATATGCTTCTAAAAGGCATTTTTATAACATAGGACAGTTTAAGAGTATAATCATAGGAGCTCAATATTTAGAGATTTAATCTCAGGAAATTTATCAATGTCCAAAAGCTATTTCTAAGTATGTTAATTGCAGCAATATTTATACTTATAAAAAGGAAAGTTTGGAAAGCCATAGTACTACATCAATAGATATTTAAATGCATTTGGGAACACGGGTATGTTGTTTTGTATGTTTACATCTATTGACAGAATATGAATCAATGAAATACTGAGAAAAGCAATAATATAATTGCCTATATAATTACTCCATTCTGTTGACTGAAAAATAGCAACTGTAACAACTACAAAACAAACTGAAAAGTTACTCTTTCTGTAGATTAGAAAAGATTGAGGGAAAATATATTTTAAAAATCACAATTAGGGGTGTCTTGTTTTCTTCTTAATTATTATTACTTTTTTTGAGTTTTAAAAATTTTCTACTAATTTAGCTTTTTTTTTTTTTTTTTTTTTGAACCGGGGATTGAACTCAGGTGCACTTGGCCACTGAGCCAGATCCCCAGCCCTATTTTGTATTTTATTTAGAGACAGGGTCTCACTGAGTTGCTTAGGGCCTTGCTAAGTTGCTGAGGCTGGCTTTGAGCTCACGATACTCCTGCCTCAGCCTCCCGAGTCACTGGGATTACCGGCGTGTGACACTGCGCCCGGCTAATTTGGCTTTTAAATTGGAAAAAAATGTGTTTTATATCACCAGAAAAATAAGTATACATTTGTACCATGTATCTTCCAGTAGCAGCTTGAAAATTTCACAGAAGTCATATAATTTTCTCTTCTGAGTGGTTATCAGCTTCTGTGAAGAAAGTCCTGGAAAGGAGGATAAATACATGATTTGAGATGTAGGGCTAAGTGCTTTTGTGTGAATAACATTCCTCTGCTCTGATGCCTGCCACATATAGTTGCAATGTGTTCTGACCTGTGCTGTACACAGTTGCCCTAAACACACCCTGTCATTGAAATAAGAACTAAAATATTTGAAGAGGACAGGTGCCTCTGACCATGGTGCTGAATCATCATCATACTTCAGGGATTTGGGTATAAATATCATGAGTATCAATCACTGTAGACAGATGTCTAATCCTGCATCCAGAGATTCTGATTCATAAGGTTTGGGGCAGAGTCTAGAAATGTTTGTCTTTAACATGTGTTGCCTGTCACCTACTGTTGGAACCTAATTCCTTTGGGGCATAGATGCTTGTGAAATTCTGAGTTAACTAAGAAGGCGGCATGGGAGAAAGGGACAGAGGAGGGAAGATGGAGGAGGGAGGGGCAGAGAGAATGAGAATATCCACTGGGAAAAATCTGAGGAAATTATAAACTTTTCCTTCTTTCAGTTTTCAAATAATTCTAGTTATCTATAAACCAGAAAAGAAATGGAAGCTTTAAATATGAAAAGCTATTCCAGTGTACATGAGAAGAAAAAAAATAACTTTTTGTACTTTTACATTAGACAAAAAGAAAGCCAGCTGGTGAGAAACAGCATGAAAAAGGTATTATCATCCATCCAGTTCTAATAAAGCATGCATGAGTTTTCATGACTTTTACTACTTATGTTAGTAAAGATTTTGTGATTTTTACAGAATTTATATTTTTGCATCACAATTACATTAATGACTTTATGATAGTTCTCTTTATATTTCCACATTCATAAAAATATGTTTTTGGTAGTTTTTGAGCAATGTAGTCACTTGTTCCTTTTCTATTATCCTCTGTTTTCCAACTAGTACTAATTTTTTGAACTAATCAAGAACATTTTCTCAGATAAAGAGACAGTTCGTTACATAATATCAAACATATTCAGGAAGCCATTATTAGAGAGAGCCTGAAGTCTTATACTAGGGGTTGCAAAAATCCAAAAGATAATGTGGTCAGAGAGATAACAGAGGTGACAGGAACCCAGTGGAAAATGTGGCCAACTGTTTGTTCTAAAGATGACAGCTGCTAGTCAAATGCTGACCACTATTGCTATGCCTATTGGTTCTTTGGTATTTTAAGAATAGTTAGAAATCTCAATATCCATAGGAATCTTCTGATTTTTATATTTTAAACACTATTTAAATACTAAATAAACTCTAGTGTGGGCTAAACAAATATTAAATGTATCCTGTTGTAGCCACATCTGGCTAAGATCAGAGAAAATTAAAAAAAAAAAATACCCCTTTCATTCTCCAATTTCTTCCCTCCCGAGTTTATGAAGGGAACCACTAATCATTGCAAACAAGATCTAATTTGGCAGCATCCAAGATCAACATTTCCCTGGGCAAGTTATTAAGAGATTTATGAGTTAGAGGACCTTAACATACTTTACCTGGAGAAATGGGAACAAGGAAGATTAATAAGTGGGAACCAAAGACACAAATATATAACCTGTATTTGAAAAGTATTGTTTGACTTTGCAAATTCTTTATTCAGTCAGTACTTACCCCTACCCCATCTCCCTGCAATTGTGCCCAGCTGTCTGCAATATGTTTTCCATATCATTTATGAACATAACTTGATAGTGTTAGAAAAATTGCACTTTGCTAAGATGCTATATCATATCATTTGAATTGATGAATAAAATGAGAATTCATTATCTTTGAGTCATTGAAAAGCAGCCTGGATTACTCAGCTTTCCATAACTTTAAAGGGAAGTATGTAGCACTGCCTTCCTTTCAAATATAAGATTTCTGTAGAAAATGATAAGTAAAACGTATGGTTCATGTGTGTAAATCAGTCAAAAGTAAGCAAACTGCAATATCTATAGAACACCATAGATTTGTCAAAAGCAAAGAGAAAGATATTGGGGAGAAATGCATTACACTTAGCTCCTTTTTTATTACATTCTCATCTTAAACCAGTTCTGAATTTGTAGGCAGATGGCAATGGGTAATTAAAATGCTAGGAAAATTATGGAAGGTGAAAGTAACTTATATCTCCCTGTAATAAGAGACGTGAAAAAATAGGCACAGAGTTTGCAATGAAATGATGCAAAGATGGGGACTAAAATCAAATATGTAGCTGGGTGAGATAACATCCATCAAGGTGCTCTCTTTTCCTTTGTGTTCCACTTGAGAAAGGCACTGATTTATACCTGAGGACTAAAGGAAGCAAGGCAAAATTTTTCAAAGTAAAATGGATACATATATTTCTAGATATTATACAAGCAGCTTGGAAACATAACTTTTGATTGCTTGTTGTTTTTATTACCAAGGATAAAAGATGACATCCATCAAAATTGAAGGAAAATAATCACAATAACTTTTAGTGCAAATTCATTAATGCCAACTTGGGAAATGACACTATTAACTTTCATAAACTAGATTAAATGATAAAAGTGAGACATAAGAGACAAGCTTTGCCTTCCATTTAAGATTCCTTTCCCTGCTATAATATTTTATTTAAAATTATTACCAAGGTAATGTGTTTTAATGGTAAAATATTGAAGATCAGATAAGGCAAAAGAAAATTAAAATTCTTCGTAGTTTCCTCATCAGAATAATCATCATTATTTGAATTGTTCATGTGTGTAAATCAGTCAAAAGTAAACAATTTCCAAATGAGATCACAATCCCATATACTGCTTAACTCATTCTTTCCTATTTTCTTTAAATAATTTTTATACACCTATTTAAAATCATTCCATGCTACTTCATTGTGAGGATGTTCCAAGGTTAAGTAATTACCTGGTGACTTCCAATTACATAGGTGACTTCCAATTTTTTTTCTTTTGTACTAGGGATTGAACCAGGGGCATTTAACTACTGAGCCACATCCACAGCTACTTTTTTTTTTTTATTTTGAGCTAAGTTGCTTAGAGCTTCACTACATTGCTAAGGCTGGCTTTGAAGTTGTGATCTTCTTACCTCAGCCTCCCTAGCCACAGGGATTATAGGCTTGTGCCAACATGCCTGGCCCAATATTTAATGCAATCAAATTTTTAAAAAATGTAAACATTTTAGCCCTGTAGCAAAATACCAGAAATGAAGTGCGGGTATTTAGGATAGTATAAAGAGTAAAACTGAAGTTTCTGGGTGAAAGGAATTATATGGTATTATGGTTTTGCGCCTAATGCTTATTGTCCCTTACAAAGTCTGTGCTGATTTAAAATCCCATTTCTGTTATTGGAGGATACCCAATTCTTCATGTCTTCATTAACTTCGACTAGTCTTAATTCGATCACTTGTAATATGAGATATACGTTCATTAATTGAGTATGACTTTCTCTGAATAATAGGCCGAACTTCTTTGTCATTTATTTTCAGTTCATTCATTGTTTTTAACTGTTCGATTTTCCAATATAATTTCAAATTGTTTAAAAAGTTGTAATAAAGAATACATGAAATGAAATCTACCTTATTCACATTTTTAAAGTCCACATACAGCATTCTTAACTGGATGCACATTGTTGAAGCACCGGATACATAAACTCTGACCTTGCATGACTAAAACTTTGTACCCTTTGCATAGCAACTCTGCCTTTTGCTTTTCCCAAGCCCCTGGAAACAATCATTCTACACTCCACTTCTGTAAGATTGACTTCTTTAGATATCTCATATAAGTATAATTATGCAGTACAAGTCCTTTTGTCACCAACTTAGTTCACATAGCATGGTGTGCTCAAGTTTCATTCATGTAGTATCACATGACAGATTCCTTTTGTTATAAAGACTGGATAATATTCCATTGTATGGAAATATCACATTGTCTTTACCCATTCAGTTTTCTCTGAACATTTAGGTTGTGTCCACATTTTGGCTCTTTGAATGATGCTTCAGTGAACACAGAGATGCAAATATTGTGTTGAGACTGTATTTTCAATTATTTTGGATGAGTACTAATCAGTAGGATTGTTAGATCATTGGTAGCTCTGTTTTAACAATTTTGATAAATCTCTATACAGTTTTCCTTAGTATCTGGATCATTTCACATGCCCAGCAAAACAAAGTGTACAGATTCCAGTTTCCTCACATTCCTATTGAAATTTGTTATTTTCTGTTTTTACTTCTTTTAGACAGATGATGCCCATCATAACGTGAGAAGTTTATAAGATTGTGGGTTTGAGTTGCATTTCCCTGCTAAGTATTGATGTTAGAGTATCTTTTTACACATTAGCTATTTGCATGGTTTCCTTGGGGAAAGGTCTATTTGAGTTCTTTGCCCAATTTTATATTGAGTTATCTTAATTTTGTTATAAAATCATAGGAATTCCTTATTGTTTATTAACTCATCACATGTATTGCTCGAAAATATTCTCTCCCATCATATTAGTTGTATTTTCACTCTGTTAATTGTTCCCTTTGTTGTACAGAACTATTTAGTTTGATGTAGTTCTGCTTGTCTATTTTTGCTTTTGCTGCCCTGGGTGTTGTCTGTAGGAATTTCCTGCCAAGATTGATGTTTTGAAATTTTCCCCTGTGCTTTCTATAGTTCTCTTGTTTCAGGTGTTACAATGTCTTTAATTTGTTTGGAGTTGATTTTTGTGGATTGGTGCAAGGAAAGGGTCCAGTTTCATTTTTTCGGATATGTAAGTATCCAGTTTTCCCAACATCATTTGTTGAAGAAACCATTTCTTTTCAACTACTATAGTCTTGGCACACTTACCAAAGACCTTTTGACCATGTATTATGGGGTTTATTTCTGGATTCATGGTTCTGGTCCATTGACCATGTGTATTTTTATGCCAGTACTTGCCAGTACTCAGGGTTTTTTTTTTTTTTTTTTTTTTTTTGTTTTTTGTTTTTTAAAGGAGATGATTGTTTATTGGATTTGAAAATACTGGATCAATTTGTCAGAGAGAGAGAGAGAGAGGGAGATAACAGCATGTTCCAATAGTCTTTGTTATGTTTAATCTTCCCAACTTCAGAAAAACAAGTATTATAAACTAATCTCCAAGATCTCTTGAAGTTTTAATTGTATGTAATTTATTATTTTAATTAGAGTCAGTCCCTCTGTCTGAAGACAGTACTGGCTGATTGAAACAAAAATTTATGATTGAAACTGAAAAAAAACCTAAGGTTTTTCTTTTATACATATGTGAGTTAGGGTAAAGCAAAAGTATTCTGTAGATAAGATAGATAAACTTAAGGACATAGGTGACCCCAAAGTGTAAATGTCTTGGTACAAGCAAAAATTCCAGGTAGTATGTGTCAGACTTTCAGGGTAGTGGAATTGGTGGGGTCCAAGTCAAGGGTTCCAAATAGTAAAATGTACAATATCAAGATATTGTACATGAGTACAATCTTGGTTACAGATGGAACAAACAGGAATGTTCCCTGAGGTAATAAAGGCATGATGTGAGGAAAGGGTGGAGTGGGAAATGGAACAACAGACCTGGGCAGAGGGATGTGCTGGATGGTTGGCTGATGGGGGAGGAGCACACCCTCCTCAAATCTTCCCTTCCCCCACCCTGAGAACCCTTTCCCTTTGTGATTCTTCAATGCTCAGTGATGCAGGTCTGGAACTACAGACAAGCCCAGGCACCCTCAGAGCTCATTTGCCTTTGGCAGCCTTGCAATTCAGGCAATGAAGAATGTTCTCTCTTTTCTGAATAGCCATACTGAACTGTGGTTGATCTTGGTTCAATTTCTTGGGGTGTTGACCCCAAATGTACCTTTCTCAGTGGATTGGTATTGCTTTTTCTATACCTGTGCTTACAAGTATTGAAATTACTTTTACTAACACTCAATAAAAATAAAGACATCCAAAGCGTAAGGAAGCAGAGTGAATTCCCAAGGGAGATTCTTATTTTTGTCAAATGTGAAATGTTTTGTGAAATGTCAAATGTGACTTGTCATTTCCATTCTCACATTACTAAATGTTTGGTCAGCTCAGGAAGTCAGGGGAGGTAGGAAGTCTGAGGACAAGAGAAAACTTCATTTTTTAGAGGAAGAAGTCAGGTAGGGGTTCAGGGAGGACTAAGGTTTCCATCTGAAGACTGTCTTTTGGGGGGTGATGGAGGGTTCCAGGGAAAAGTTCCAAGCATAGTGATTCTGAAGATCTTGATTGGTTTGGGTAGAGAGTTTGGCTTCTCTGAAGGAGATGACTCTTTTTTGACACCAGATCCTAAGTCTCATTCCCATGTCAGGCGTCCTTCACCAAGTCTTCATATTGGGCTGGTCAGGACAGCAGTGCTGACCTCTAGGGCGTCTGAGCAGAGCCTATAGCCTAAGTTCTGTCCTCAGGACACAGGGGCCCTGGGAGGAGCACTCAGCTTCTATGACCAGAGGATTTCTAAGAACATCAAATGTGGATCTCACAGACAATATCCTCCTTTGAAATTGTCAAAGAAGAAAAAATTGAAAATATTTCATTGCCTTTCAAGATTAATAAAAGGAAGGAATACATTTCTACTAATTAAAAAATGAAGAGTTGGGCGATTCTTGCATAATGAAGGTCGAAACTTGCTAAAGAAAGGAGCAAAAGAAATGAGCCCCAGCACCTCATTCTTTCCTTTTTGTTTTTAGCGTCAGGGCACAAAGAGGAGGAAAAGTGGAGTGTTTAAAGATAATCTTCTGCCTGTTTGACCTGAGCTCTACAAGGGCGAATCCTCCAGCTCCAAGGTTTTGGAGGATGTCAGTTTCTAGGCACAGTTTCTCAGGAAACAGAGACTCAGAGGAAAGGCTCAGGAGAAGGCAGTCAGACCTGAGACATTCCTCAGAGTCTGCCCGGCCCACCCTTGGGTGTGAATGAAGTAGTGATGGACCTGGACAATGGTTACTATCCAGTAGGTGTCCATGTAAGAATGTCCAAGGACTTTTGGTTGGTTGCTTTGGAATCAGAAATTTCTGTCTGCTGCCATGGCATAAACTACTTTAATTCCTGGTTGCTCAGCTTCATCTCTGACTTAGCTACTGACTCCTGTTGCTTCAGATGGTCGTTTTGAGTACCTTGGGATGATGCATGTGAAAGTATTGTATAAATGAAATCACATATACATGTGGACCTTCTTAATAATATCCCTGACAACATGACCTTGTCTGCAGATTCTTAGGGCTTTTTGACTTTGATATCCTATTTCCCATAAAGGGACTCCTGAATCGTACCTGTGTTTCTACCTTCACTACATATAACACACTGTCCAGGTAGGAAAACCAGGTTTTCTCCTGGTTTTGAGAGAGAAGCAGAGGAGGGGAGGAAGCTGCTTTCTATTCTGAAGAGGTGATTAATCATTTCCCTCTGTACTGGTTCCATTTCTCATATATTCTACGCATTCCCCAGGGATTCACTGCAAAATGCCCTAATCATAGGAGGGATAGCCACAGCATTGGGTATGTGAGTGAAGGCCTTGGGAGGGGAGTGTGTTGGGAGGTCATGGATGTGGGGAATGTAAAGCAGATAGCAGGCTTCCTCTCCACCAAAACTGCAGACCCTCCTTTCCCTTGAACTGGTTCTGGTTACAGCTTTGTACTTTCTGTCTCCTGCAGATTTTTGGGCCAGAGTAGTGATGTCATCCACTTGCGACAACTGTTATGTCCAGACCCCCTCTGTGGAGTGTGTAGTAGAACAACAGCTAAGGTCAGTCGACTGCTCTATAAGGTGTCCTTGGAAGATGCTGCTAATTATGTGTCTCATGTGCCTTCCATAACGTCTGTCAAAGAGTCATCAGTTTTTCTGTTTGCTGTAGTCTCAGCAATTCCCTCAGGAGTGTCAATATTAGCCCCTTTGTCTGAGCTGACTCCACTCCCTTCCTCTGCACTCTCAGCTGACCAAGTCATCTCTTTAACTGGCCTAGTTTCACCCTTATCACTGGGTGACTCTCTGCCACCAGAGCCTGTTCCTCTCTTGAGTTCAAAACTTCCAGTGGATCATTCCCCACCTCAGCCACCTGTTCCAAACTCTCCCCCACCTCATGACAGTCAAGAAACGCAAGCAGTTCTTCAACCTGAAGCCACTTTGTCTCTAGCGAATGGCCCTGGTGGGTCGACTATTAATGTCCCAATGACCAGAAGCACTGACAGTGCAGTCTTGGAGTGTCAGAATTATCTGAAAAACAGTCTCATGCTGAGAGCTTGTCTCCATCTAAATTGGAGCACTCTGATGAGAACCAAAATCTCACCTCCGTTCTTAGGAGCCCTTTTTTGAAAGCAACACTACAGCCAACCTTGTAGAACCTGGAAATCTCAGCCCAGATGTCTTGGTACTCTTTGGCTCATGGTTTTAGAGGTTGCAGTCCACAGTCACTTGGCCCTGGAGGCAGAACATCATGGTGCAGAGCAAGTAGCACAGCAGAACAAAAGCCAGGTGGAGGAATTCTGAACAGCAAGCTCTCCTGTGGTCAAGTAGGGTAGATGAGAGGAAGCAGGTGTGAATCATATCTTTGTTTTGGGAAGAGATAATGGAGAATCTTCAGGAAGTAAAGGAGACTGAATCAAAAAGCCTGAGCTGACACCCACAGTTACCCCTGCTGCCTTAAGAAGACCAACAACTGCCCCTCGGGGTCCCTCACCACAATGGCCCCACCCTATGTCCAGTACTCTGTTTTGATTACTGCAGCTCCATAATCTGTTTTGAAGTCAGGAGTTGTCATACTTTCAACTTTTACTTTTTCATGATTGGTTATCTGGAATCCTTTGTGGTTCCACATGAATTTTAAGGTTTTTTATTTTTTATTTATTTTTTCAATTTTTATAGACTTCATTTTGATTCATTGTATACAAATGGAGTACAACTTTTCATTTCTATGGTTGTGCATGATGTCCATTCATACCATTCATGTAATCATACATGTGCATAGGGTAATGATGTCTGTCTCCTGTCTAATTCTATAAAAGATGCCATAGAGAGTTTGATAGGGATCACATTTAATCTGCAGATTGCTTGAGTAGTGTGCTTTTAAAGTATTGTCTTCCAATTCATAAACAAGAAATGTCTTCCATTTCTTTGTACTTAATTTCTTTCAGCAATATTTTGTAGTTTCCAGTTTATAAATTATTCTACTCCTTGGTTAAGTTTTTTCCTAAACATTTTATTGTAAATGGCATTTAAAAAATTTCCTGATTACTTTTTGTTACTGTATAAAAAACAACTAATTATTTATTATTTTTAATCAGGGCATTATAGCCATACATAATAGCAGAATTCATTGTTACACATTCATAAATGCACATAACATAATATGATCAACTTAAACCTCCAGTATCTCCCGTTGCCTCCATTCCTCCTTCTTCTGGCCTCCTCCTCTACTCCATGGCCTCCTCCTATTTTCAAGTAATCCCTCCAAGCTCCCTTTCCCCCCTTTTCTCTGTAATTTCCATAGAGGAGAGAAAATATGACCCTTGACTTACTGAGTCTGGCTTATTTTGCTTAACATAAATCACTCAAGTTTCACCAATAATTTTTTTGTATATAGTGTAATTTCATTTTTTATGAATAAATAAAACTCCATTGGAAATGCAACTGACTTTTGTGTGCTGATTTTGTATCCTGCAACTTTGCCGAATGTATTGTTTCAAACATGGCTTTGTTTGGTGTGGACTTTTCAGTGTTTTCCACATATAAAATCATGTCATCTGTTGGTAGGTATTATGGCACAGGCTTGTAATGCCAGTGGTTTGGGAGGCTGAGGCTGGAGGAAAGGAAGTTCAAAACCAGCAACAGCAACAGCAAGGCACTAAGCAACTCAGTGAGACCCTGTCTCTAAATAAAGTACAAAAAAAGGGCTAGGGAAGTGACTCAGTGGTTGAGTGCCTCTGAGTTCAATCCCTAGTACCAAAACAAACAAACAAACAAAAAACCCCACTAAAAATCATGTCAACTGTCAGAGTTAATTTTACACCTTTATTTCTAATTTGGACTCTTTTCTTGCCTAATTGCTTTAGCTAAGACTTCTAGTGCTATTTTATCTAGAAGTAGAAAGAGTGGGCATCCTTGCTTTTTTTCCTGATATTAGGAACAAAAGATGAGTAAATTTCTAAAATCACACCACCCACCAAGACTGAATCATAAAAAAAATTAGAAGATATAAGTAGACCAGTAACTAGTAAGAGATTGAGTCAATAATCAAAACTGCCTAACAAAAGTCCAGCATAAATGACTTCATTGGTGACATCTATCAAATATTTAAAGAAAAATTAATGATTCATTCCAGGGAGAAGCTTTATTGTTCTTGAATTGGTGTCTCACCAGGGGAAGGAGGATTTGAGGCTTCCTATTCTGCCATCTTGTTAATGTTACAGTTTTAACTTTTATGTATTGTGTTTTAAGGTTTTAAAGCCTTATATGAGTTTCAACCTTTTCAATGATTATTTATATTTCAGTTTTGTTTGCATACATATTCATGTTATTTATACAGTTTTCTTGCAGAAATATATTGGTCTTTTCATTTGTAATTCCTGCTTTAGTTTTGCATAAAGAATGAGTTCCACTACAATGGAAAACATTTACCCATATTCTTAAATTTGTTCATAGTTTAATTTTTATTTAAATATTTATTTGACCTGAAATTTGTTTACATTTTACATGTAAGAAAGATGGCAAAGATTTAACTTTGTTTTATACAAACACAATTTAATAATAAACCAATTCTTCTTTTAAGGTTTGATAAGCCATATGTAACATGCCCTGAATAATAACATTTTCTTGAGCATATTTCAGCATTTTTACTATTTAGTGAATATGTCTATTGATTATGAAACACATTGTTATGGTTTGGATGTGAGGTGTCCCCCGAAAGCTCACGTGTGAGATAAAGTAAGAAGGTTCAGAGGAGAAATGATTGGGTTGTGAGAGTCTTAACCTAATCAATGGATTAATCTCTGATGGGATTAACTGAGTGGTAACTGGAGGCAGGTTGGGTGTGGCTGGAGGATGTGGTTCATTGGGGCATGACTTTGGGGTATATATATTTGTATATGGTGAGTGGAGTCTCTCTGCTTTCTGATTACCATGATGTGAGCTGCTTTCTTCCACCACCCTTTCCCACCATGACGTTTCGCCTCACCTTGAGCCCTGAGGAATGGAGCCGGCCTTCTGTGGACTAAGACCTCTGAAACCATGAGCTCTCAAATAAACCTTTCCTCCTTTACAGTTGTGCTGGTCAGGTCATTTAGTCACAGCAGACAAAAAGCTGACTAAAACACACATACTGATATATTCAATATTATAACATATTTTACCATCTTGTAGTTTCCTTTTCTTTAAAATTTCCTGGTTTATGTTATCTGTTTCTTTTTTTATATGACAGAAATTAATTTTCAATGTCAAGAGGAACTTGATAAATTTTACTTGTAATTTAGATTGAAATTATATTCTTATATATAAACTTCAGTGAAATGTATACTCTTTAGTACTGAATTTCCTCTCCAAAAACAAGTAAGCATTTTAAGGTCTTATTTTAAGTAAACAATGTAAAAGTAAGTAAAAGTTCCCAGCTTTATTTTTAACATCCTGCTTGCTTTATATGTTTATGCTTCATCATTTTGTATTTGTGGCCATAATGAATGGAATCTTTCTCTCCCCATTTTACTCTCTATTTCAATGCTTTTGGTTTACAGAAAAGATAAAGAATTTTGCCTGTTTTCAGTATAATTGAGAATTTTATTCAAATATTCTGTAAAATTCGATACATTCATTTTATTGCCTCTTCCACTAGATAATCATATATTTTGTAAGTTATTTAGAATCTTATTTTCTCTCCAATATTTATAATCCTCTATTTCTTTATTTTTCTGGACTTTTTAAATTGACTAAAACCTATGAACAATTTTGCATAATCTATTAGCATTTTCCCTGATATATAGTCTACTTTTCTGATACATATTCCACAGTCTTCATGTGGTGCTATAAAACCATAACTCTTACTGGATAATTCATACACAAGAAATGTTCTTCTCATGGTTCTGGAGGCTAGAAGTTCAAGATCAAGTAGCTGCCAGGTTCAACTGCCTGGTAAATGCCCTGTATGTCTGCTCCCAAGATAGCACCTTGTTACTGTACCTTCTCATGCCAGAAGGTGCAGGGTGGAAGGACTGAATGCTGTGTGAAGCTTCTTTTTATAAAACTCATTTTATAAAACCCTAATCCCATTCACAAGAGAGGAGCTCTCATTAGTTAACCATTCCAAATCCCCACCTCTTAACACTATTCATTTGGAGATTAAATGTCAACATAAACTTTGGAGGGAAACAAACTTGCCAAACACAGCATATACTCTGTGGAGCTGCCTTGAGAAGTCACTTAGTCCACCACCCTAACAAAATATAGTCCCCAATCTGCCTTGGGATCCTTATTTAATATCATCCCACCCATCTAGAGCACTTACTGCAGAAGTTAGTGAGACCATGATTTGCTATACAGTTCTCTTTTCTGACTTTTCTTTTCTCTGAGTCATAGATATGATGTTCTTGAGCTTCTGTAAGGTTTCATACATTAATCTTAAATCAAACTCTTCTTTTACATCGCGCAAACACAGGCTAATCATACTTTTCATTTACCAAGAGTGATTTCTTTAAATAATTTCAATAAGGTATTTTAAAGAACCTTATGATTTTAAATTAAATTGTGGTCACATTTATATATGTGTATTATATAAATGCAAAACAGCTTTTCATTATAGTGTTTTCTACATAATCAATTATTATAACATAAAAAATTACCTATATTCTCTTTAGTCCTATCAACAATTGGATATAAATCCTATTTTTAATGTGTGTATATAAACATAATATGAATATGTTTATATATGTACATACATCCTATTTTATAAATGTTGAATTTTCTTTTTACTTTTGGGGAAAATATACAGTGTCAGTTCAAATTTCATTCAATTGTTATTAACAATTAGTTGCTTAAATTAGGAGTTGTTTTCATTCATGTGATGAGTACTATTTTTCATGACTGGAAAAAATGTCTCCACAGACTCTCAGGAGACCAGACTTCCTCTAACTTTTTGCTTTACTATAGTTTACATGAGGCTGATACTCTCTAGGTTCCAAGAAAGCTGCTGCAACCCCAACAACAAAGTTACTTTCCAGGCTAGAAGAAGAAGGTAGACAAAAGGGACTTCAGAGAGAAAGTATATCCATCTTTTAAAAAGTTCTCCTGGAAGCTCATCAAATAATGTTCATTTATATATCATTAAAGTCCTTTTAGTTTTTATGTGACCTTTTTGCAATCCCAAATAAGATCAAGGTTTTATTACAGGAGAACAAGGAATCACAGATGCAATCTGAAGACTCTGCTATTTCCATTTCCCATTAAATATTGTTCTACAAACACATGTTTGCCTGTATATTATCCAATCATGTGGACACTATCATTTAACCAAATACCATGGCTTGGATATTAGTCATTTTAGGTTCTTCATGTCTATGAAGACAGCAGTGATGAACATCTCCATAGTTGTATTTCTGTATATCTGGGATTATGTCCTTAGAATAAATTTCTAGGAGTGGAATTGTGAGATGAAAGGATATGCATCATTTTAAGACTTTTTGATGGGGTATTGCCACAAATCGGGCTTCCGATCTTTGTGTATTTATCATTTCTTGACTTGTAATTTTGGGCAGAACTCCATGATTTAGGATGGTGTTTCTGAAATTTCATCTATTGCATCCATTTCCAACTGCCATTAAAAAATGTTTGTCTAATTTAAGAGGAAGATGAGCACAGTTTGTGATGAAATCCCATTGAGGGAGTGTCTATTCTGATTAACTATTATGAGTAAATTATTAAATCCTAAAAAGAAAAGGGACATCTGTATTGCCATGTATACTAGCTTAGAACATAAACAAGGCTGCAGATAAGCTGGGGAATTGTTGGTCCTCCATGGAACACACTCAATCACCACTGTAGGGAAGGAAGAGATTGTTTTTTGTAATGACTAAAATAAATTCCTTGGAATTGTTTGGAGTTCATTCTATGATATACTGAGACTTGTTTTGAAAGCATAAACATAAACATTTAGTTTTCACTTACACACACACATATGCCTATAGAGTTATTAAATTTGTAGGTGCAGTTCAATACACATAAAATATTCCCAGAGAAGCATTTTAAAAAATGTGGTGTGTAAGGCTTCACAGAAAATTTCATCATACTAAGATGTGATTGTGATATGAAATTCTATTAAGGTGAAATCCAAAGAGAAGTATTACTCCTTTTCTGTTCTTTGAAATTAATTTTTGGCTAGGAATCCAAGGCAAGGGAGAAAACTGTCTCTCTTGTTGGGGAGAGATTTTTGGTTTAAAACCAGTTTTGAATACAGTGAAAGAAAGTGTAAGAATCAGGAATTATTCAGAAAGACACAGAATACCAGGCAAATTAACTTAAGATGACAAATGCTTAATTTTGCAGCAAACTACAGAAGTAAAGCAAAAGAAAATAATAATCAGGCAGACAATGAATGAAATAATATGCACAACTGTTATATCCTCAGCAAGAAATAAACATAAAAAGTAGCTAGGTAGATCCAAATCTAGGGGAGTATTTTTAAATCCTCTTTCACTCTTCTTTCACTCCTTCTCTATTTCTTTCCCTCTGTTTTGTTATTCAAGTATTTGGCTTAACAGATCATAAATACATTTATTGAATGTGGTAAATTTAATCTTACAAAGAGCTTTCTATAAACAAGTGGCAATTTGTAATCATATGAACATTAGTTAAATTTCAGTATTGTAGCACTGAATTTGTTTTCTTCTTTATACATCTTTAAGAAATCCCTAACAAACAAATTAAATATTTTTCTGATAGACAAACATATAAAATCCAAATTCACTTAAATTGAAAAAGAAGGAAACATAAGACATTCAGTTTGGGAAAACCATTCAGTGTTACACAGAAGTCAGTGGAGGCCTTTGATGGAATCTGCTGTCCTGGGTTTTGTTTACCTTGAACCTTCCCTGCCTTCACTACCCAAGAACAAGCTTCACATCATGGGATGGGAGGAGCATATGCCATTGTTTTTGGGGGGAATAGGTACCAGAGATGCAACTCAGGAGCACTCAACCACTGAGCCACAACTTCAGTCCTATTTTGTATTGTATTTAGAGACAGGGTCTTACTGAGTTGCTTAATGCCTCACTTTTGCTGAGGCTGGCTTTGAACTCGTGATCCTTCATCCTCAGCCTCCTGAGTCTCTGGAATTACAGATGTGAGCCAGCATGGCAGGCCACATATGGCATTTTAAAAAATCTAATTTAAACTTAATTTTGTTTATTTTTTCTAGCTTTATTGAGGTATTACCTACACATAAAACAGAGTAAACTTAAGGTGTATAATTTTATGATATGACATATATATGTATATATATACATATATATATATTGTGTAACATGATTTCCACAAATCAGTCAGTTAGTGGAATATCTCCTAAGGTAAACCAGAGAGGCCTGAGGTGGCCTCTACAAAGTTGCACAGGCTGTTTTTCTGTATAGAACATGAAACAATTACACATTAGATAACCTACTTTGTTTTATTAGAAAATATTGACCACTTACAAAGAAGTGTAATGAATAATACAGTTCACACCTATTTATAACCTACCTAGTTTGAGTAGTAAAACATTAACAACACAGTTGAAGCCCTCTGTGGTAATTCATATAGTGAAATAGTAAACAGCAGTAAAAACAAATGAAGCATAGTATGTATATTAATAAGAATAATATTTAAAAGTGTAGCTTTGATTTTTTAAAAAAATCAAGTTGTAGAAGAATAATACTGCAGGATTATAACAGGATTTTATATATGATATGTACTCAAAAAAATCTATATTAAAAAATATAATATATTTATATATGTGATGTACATTATGCACTATATGTAATGCATCATATATTAAACAGTAAGTATATTATATATACATATCATATACACTTATGCATGTGCATAATGCATTTTATATGTATATTTCATACAAGTTCATTATGTCATACATTTTAGTATTATATATTATATACATCTCATATATAGTATATGAATATATATAGTTTAAAATGTCAGGAACAAAGTGTTAAATATCACTTAGAAAACACATGCACATAAGGAAATATTAACTCATTTTTAAGCATATCATTCTGTTTTTAAAGGAAAAGCAATTTTAATATACTAGCTAAATATAGCAATGGAGTGCCAATATTTTTTTGAAGGTGAATCTAAATATTAATTTATTAGGAAAAGCATTAAAGAAAAGACATTCTTTTTATGTCATATTTTTACAACTTAAATTTTAAATAAAATAACAGTGGTAGGACCACAATTATAATGCTATAGCATAAATGTGTTTGATGCTATAAGATTTTCCCTTCTCATAAAGCACCACTTATTTACCAAGTTTGATTATATTTAAGGTTATTGAACTATTCCCCTGTCATGCACTGAAAAATGGTCTGACTGCTTTAGATTTTATGAGCGCACATCAGGACTGGTAGTGGAGTTCCTGTGAGTACTTTGGGAACCACCTAACTTACTGCAGGGTAAATTTTGAGATGACAATGTTTTCACATTAATACAGTCACACTGTAAAGCAGGTATCACTTGGGAATCACAATCCCATTGCCTTCTACCTTTGCCATTTCAACTCCTCAGTCCCTCATTCCCTTTCACTCATTTTTCATGTCTGCACTATTCTTTGCACTCCCACATAACCATTCGCCTGAAGGTCCACATGGCCTTGAAATTTACTCCCAACTTTCTTATTTTCTTAAGCATGACTAAGACCCTCATCAGAATATAGTAGCTAAGTAGGAAACTCAAGCAATCACCTCCCCACAGAAAAACCAATTTGAACAATTATTTATTCACCAAACTACCTGCTAATGTGAAAGCATTGTCATCTCAAAGCTTACCCTGCGGTAAGTTAGGTGACTGAAACTAGACACTATCGTCTTTCACTTGGCTTCCTTGTATCTTGAGCAGGTAGTTTGGTGACTGAGGAGTTGAAATGACAAAGGTAGAAGGAAATGGGATTGTGATTGTCTAGTTTTAGTATAATAAAAAGAAAAGAAACATTGAAGAAAGAATGAAGAGTTGCCCGTATCATCTCCTTTCTTACTCCAAGCAGTGTGGAGAGAGAGGTATAGCAGGGAGTGAAAAGTCTAGGTCTTGAAAACAAGTACCAGAATAGAAAGATAAAAATATTCCTATGCATCTATAGTCTACAGATTTTTTTTGTTTTTTTAATTAATTTTTTATTTGTTCTAATTAGTTATACATGACAGTAGAATATATTTATGCATTTTGATAAATCATACAAAAATGAAGTATAATTTCTCATTTTTCTGAATGTACATATTGTAGGATCACATGGGTCATACAGCCATATGGGTGCATGAGGTATTAATGTCTGTTTCACTCTACTATCCTTCCTACCCCCATATTCCTTCCCCTCCCTTCACTCCCCTCTACTAATCTAAAGTAACTCTATTCTACCCTAGCACCCCACCCCCTTATTGTGAGTTACCATCCACATATCAGAGAAAATACTGGGCCTTCGGTTTTTTTGGGATTGACTTATTTTGCTTAGTATTATTTACCTCTAACAATTTGAGAAATGCAAATCAAAACTTCTCTAAGATTTCATTTCACGCCAATCAGAATGGCAATTATCAAGAACACAAGCAACTATAAATGTTGGGGAGAACATGGGGGTAAAGGTCCATTCATAGTCTACAGTTTTTGACAAAGGTGCTAAGAACATGTATTGGAATAAAGAGCAACCTTTTCAATAAGTGGTGCTGGGAAAATTGGATGTAACATGCAGAAGAATGAAACTAGACCACTATCCTTCACCAGTTATAAAATCAACTCATAATGAATTGAAGACTTAAATATAAAACCTGAAATATGAACCTACTACAAGAAAACAGGGACATACTTTAGGTCATTGGAATGTGCAAAGAATGTTTGGACAAGACACCTCAAAATACAGGAAACAAAATAAAGATTAACAAATAGGATGACATCAATATTTAAAAGCTTTTGCACAGCAAAGGATACATTTGACAGAGGAAGGGGGCAACCTACAGAATGGGAGAAAACATTTTCACAGAGCATATTTGATAATGGGTTCCTATTCAGATTATATAATATATAAGAAATTTAAAAACACTAAAGAGCAAAAGAAAAAAAAAGTAACCCAATGAAAACTCTGTAATATACCTAAATAGACATTTCTCAAAAGAAGACATACCAATGGCCAACAGGTATATGAAAAAATGTGTAACATCTCTAACCATTAGGGAAATGCAAATCCAAACCAAGCTGAGATATTACCTAACTCCATTAAAGACGACTATTATGAAAGAAAAAGAGCAAGGTGACAAGAAAATGTGGTATATATACACAGTAGAATACTATTCCTACATTAAAAGAGTGAATATCCTGCGATTTTTAACAAGATGGATGAACTTGGAGATCATTATGTTAAGTGAAATTAGACACGGAAAAACAATGCTATATGACCTCACTCATCTTCAGAATCTAAAGGTTGCAGAGATTAAGAGCAGAACAGTGGTTATCAGAGGCTGCCAAGAGTAGGGTCAAGGGTGTGATGAGAAGGGGCTGATCAATGGGTATTAACTTGTAGCTAGAAGTTTGGCTGTGCTAGTGCACTGTAGAGTGATTATAGGTAATAATTATGTGCTTTACAGTTTTTAAAAGCTAGAAGAGATTTTGAACATTTTCACTACAAAGAAATGATGAATGCTTGGAATGATGCACATATTTAACCTGATTTAAATATTACATTTACACATGTATCAAAATGTACACAAGTATCAAAATGTATACATGTATCAAAATACCACATGGCACCCCACTAACATGTACAATTTTAATGTTTTAGAGCTGGGCACAGTGGCACATCCCTGTAATCCCAGAGACTGGGGAGGCTGAGACAGGAGGATTGCAAGTTCAAAACTAGCCTCAGCAACTTAGCAAGGCCCTAAGCAACCTGTTGAGACCCTGTCTCAAAATAAAATATTAAACAAAGGGCTGGGAGTGTGGCTCAGTGGTTGAGAGCCTCTGGGTTCAATTCCTGGTACAAAAACTTAAAAACAAGCAAAAAACAAAAACAAAAACAAAAAACAAGAAAAAGCCCCTCCAAACAAATTTTAATGTTTTAAAATGTCAATTAAAAATGAAGTTAAAAATGAGCCTTACCACACCCCTTTCTTGAGCAGAGTTGATTGTTCCTTATAGTGTGTTAAAATCATCTATGTCATGGTATCTCCTTAGATACTTTTTTTTTTTTTGAGTAAAGACATTCCAGAAATTTGGTTTATATTTAAACATATAATATATTTTTGTTGAATTGAACTGGTTATGGGTAAAAAAAAGTAGGCTGGTTGGGAGTAATAAAAGGCTGCAGCAAAATAGTAAAAGAGGACCTTCCTTTGAGTATATAGCTTGCAAATTTTAAAAACTCGAAGTCCAGGGCTTTGACTCTCAGAACTCAGGCATTCTCTGCTCAGATCTAAAGAGAAGGAGGGGCACACTGGAAGGAATCAAGAAGTGTGTGTGTACTATAACCTCACCTAAAATTATCCCATCTGCTGCTGAAGAGTGCAAAGAAATGGGGAACCCTGTTGGTGCCTTGCGATTAACGAGGCTACGAAAAAGGAAATGAAATAGAGAAAAGTGGGGTTGAGAAGTAATAAATGATGAAACACATCTTTCATATTATTCTCTCACAAAATGTTTTCAATTGCATCATCTTTACTTTTTGAACCAATGAAGGTGGAGAAAAATCCAAAAATGAGCTGCAAATTGCCTTATATGAAGAAACAAAATCAATTGGAATAAAATTCGCCATTGAAAACACTAAGGATAGAAATTAAGCAGTACATGACCATTAGCTTCTCGTTCAGTCCTATGAATTCTAAGGATTCAAAAGCCTGAAGAAATAAAAGTCATGTTCCCTGTTCTTAATTATGTCACTACATCAGTTCCCACTTACCAATGGTAAATAAGTTATGAGACCCCAGTGAATGCCTAAAGCTGAAGATAGTACCAAATCTGACAAATACATTCTGAGAATAAAGTTTATTTTATAAATTAAATAGAGCAAAAGCTTAAAGACAATGAATAATAAAATAAAAAAAAATTATACTCTGGTAAAAGTTATGTAAATGTACATCTTATATTTTAGATCTTGAGAACATCAGTATACAATTTTTTTTCTTACCTTACTGTGTCAAGAACTTTTTCCTTTATCTTAAAGGAAGAACCTTACTGCTCCTCTTTGGCATATCTGAATTGCTGGTATCACTTCTCTTGTGCATTGGGATTTTTATTAAATTAAATAAAGGTTACTTGAACACAATACCTTGCCAGCTGATTTGGTAATTGAGATAGATACTATGTAACTAGTGGGCAAGTAGCATATACAGCATGGATACACTGGAAAAAAGGGATAATTCACATTCATACAGTGTGGAGTAAGATGGAGTGGCATAGTATAAGATTTCATCACACTACTCAGAACAGCATACAATTAAAAATGTTAATATAATTAGGTTGAATAAATTGTTTATTTCTGGAATCTTTCATTCAATATTTTTGACCACAGTTGAACTTGGGTAACTGAACCCACAGGAAGTTAACCCACATTTTAGAGAGGACTAGGGTACTTTGTTGGGAAGGTAAGGTTTATCTGCATGAAATAACTTTAAAAAAGCACAGATTTCTGTGGTGTGAAACCTGTATGTTGTAATAATCCAGAAAGAAGAAAGCCAAGTGTTAGACATTGTCTTTGGATATGTATGAATTATTTGTTTGAACTTCTCAATTATTAAGTAGTGTATTTATTTCTTGTTTATGGTTGAAGACCCTGAGTTTCCAGGAGGTTAACAAATAGTACCTATGAAAGAAAGTCATACAAACAATTGAACATAAATTGTCTCCCATTTGCTTAAGAAATATCAATGGGTATCCCATTTTCTACCAAATTAAGTCTAAACTGCTAAGCCGTAATCAAGACTCCACTGCAGAATGAATGTAAGGGAAAATAAGAGATCCAGGTTCTATATCAAACTTATTAGTAACTAACTTTAGCCTCACACAAGTACATAACCCATTACCATTTAAAACGAATAATACAGTGGCATTCACTGCATTCACAAGGTTGTGTAACTATTAACCCCATCTAGTCCCCAAACACCCCAGAGCAAAACCCTGCACCCATTAAGCAGTTACTCTCAATTCCCTTCTCTCCCTTCCCCTAATAATCTAAGTCTGTTTTGTGTTTCTATGAATTTAACTATTTGGATATTTCATACAGATGGTATCATATTATATGTGACCTTTTGTGTCTGGAACCTTTCACTCATTATAATGTTTTCAAGATTCATCCATATTGTAATATATATCAGTACTTCCATCCTTTTTTAAAAAATGGCAGAATTACATAGTCCTTGAATGTTTCTGAGGTCAGGGAGATACTATGTTTGCCGATTATTCCAGGAGAAAATATTATACAAGAGGGAAGGAGACAGGCCTTTGAAGTAAACAGAATTGCTGGGTGGACAAAGCTAATAGTTATCCATTATATTGAGCTTCACCTATTGCTTTGCCTAGAATCAGACTCTGCTTAGTTCTAAAGCTGTTGATTAATGAGATTTATAATGCTCACCTGCTAGTATTTCCAGAGGTATAATCTACCAGAAAATAGTTTTAAGGTACAGAGAAATAAAAAGATAAGAGTCTTCATCTTTGCCTCAGATGTTTTCGGTTTAGTAAACTGGAGAATCCACGCAGAAAAGACTTGACTTAAGAGAATGAAGATTAACCCAGAAATAAATAGCAAAGTATCCCTTATATAAGAGCACCACAATGATTCCCTAAACTGGGAAAGAAATCATCTTCCTTATCCCAATTTTAAACTTGGATTCTCTTGAAGGAATACTTATTAACAATTCCCATACTTACTCCCATATTCATTGAAATATTATTAACAATGGCCAAGATATGGAATGACCCTTAATGTCCAGTCATGGATGAATGGATAAATAAAATGTGGTATGTATATGCAACAAAATACTCTTCAGAAAGGAAATGAGGTCATTTGTGGCAGTGTGAATGATTGTAGTGGACACTGTGTTAAATGAAATAAACCTGATACAGAAAGACCAGTGCCACTTTATCTCAATTATATGTTGATTAATAAAGGTGAACTTAGAGAAATAGAGAGTATAATGAAGGTTACAAGAGACTGGGTATGGAAGATGGAATTAGAAGGGAGGATTAGAGTGAATTAGGATGGGATTAGGAGGGAGGGAATTTGTTGATCAAATTTCAGACAAACAGCATGAATAAGTGTTTTGATCTATTGCACAGCAGGGTGACTATAGTCAATAACAATGTATATTTCAAAATAAGAGAAATTTCTAGTCTCATCATAAAATTGATAGGGAAATGAGATTGAAATGCTCATCAGCTTAATTTAATCATTTCATTCAATAGCATTGTACCCCATGAATGTATGAAATTATCATTTGCCAACTAAATCATATATGGTTATGACTTACTAATTAAAAATAATACTAATATCAAAACATGGGCATTGAACAGAGACATCCAAACACACAAATACATATATCTCTGGGTACTCCCTAAAGCCCATAATCTAGTGTTGACACCACAATTTGAAGTTTTGGCCTTTTTGAAGACTTTCTTTTCTTTTTTTGTTGTTTTCAGTTATGCAGGGTGGTAATTCGCTAGAGCTGTGATAACAAAGTATCACAGGCTCAGTGGTTTTAGCAATAGAATTATATTGTCTTAGAGTTCTGGAAGCAGGAAGCTAGATATGATGGTGTCAGTAGGGGGTTCCTTTTTGAGGGTTCGCAGGGAATGATCTGTTCCAAATCCCCCTTCCTAGGTTTGAGACGGCCATTTGATCCTGTATCTCTACAATGTTACCCTTTTATGCCTGTCCAAAATTCTCCCTTTTTCGGAACATCAATCATATTAGGGCTCACCCTATCAGTCTTTTCTTAATTATCCCCATAAAACCCTGCTTCCAAATATTGTTATATTCTGAGGAACTAGGTATTAGGATTCCAATACATTTAGGCAGGAAAGGGAAGTGATTCAACTCATAACAGATGACCATATAATCTATCATGTAAATTTATGCATTTTTTTAGAGTGAAAAGGGACAAAGTCAATAATAACACTGAAATACTATTGTTAATAAGATGTATACCAGGAGCACCAAGAAAAATGGTTCCTGGTCTCAGACAAAGTCAGGGCCCAGGCCTAGATGAGAGATCCCAAGAAACTGAAAGACAGCTACTCCTATTCTTTTTCCCATGAGAATTGATTGAAGTTATTCATTTTTATGCAAAGGCCACTCAAAGAGAAGTTCTTTACTGGTGCCCAGTTGCCAAATCAAAGGTTTTCCTGGGTCCTAAGGACTTGCACGCAGTGAGGATTTATCCCCAGGAACTGGAATAGTGGACAAGTCAGTCAGTTACTCCTCAACCACCACTTGGCTGCACTGGATCTGTCACTGAATTCAAAAAACCGTTAAGAGTAGAATCAGGTCTCAACTGCTTCCAAATTTCCAAGGATTAATCATGAGCAATAACTCAGCAGTCTCCAGCTTCACACTTAGGTTTCTGTTCAGATTTCACAGACCAGGGTGTGGAGTTGATATATCCTACATTATACAGCCTAAAACCAGTCTAGATTAAGCAACCAGAGAGGGAAGAAAAATCTTGCTCTTTGTTATTGTTTAACTATGAGGTGTCCCCCTAAAGGTCCTTTTTAATGCAGGAGATGAAATGGTTAGATTATGAGATATGGAACCTAATCAACGGATTAAACCATTTGATGGATGAATAATTGGAATGGGTTACTAGTTAGTAACTGTAGATAGGTAGGGTATAGCTGGATGAAGTAGACATTGGTCTGTGTCTTGGGTATCATAAATTTTGATCCTGACTCTTTGTGCTCTCTGTCTACTTCCCAGCTGCCATGCCATGCCCTTCTGCCATGATGTTTTGCCTCATCTTGGGTGCAGAGCAATGGAGCTGGTCAACCATGGACTGAACTTCTGAATCCATGAGCCTAGAATAAACTTTTCCTCCTCTAAGGTGTTCTTGTCAGGTATTTTAGGCAGAGTGCTGAAAAGGTGACAAACATTCTCTTCATGGCTTATGTTGAAACATATGTCCAGGGATGCCTCCAGACAATTAGCACACCTTCATTTCTTTAAGATTTTAAATGCCTACTAGGTCATCATTTTGTGCTGCATGCTAGGGATACAGCACAGAATATGACAGACATAATTCCTTCCCTTGTTAGAAGTACTTACAGTTTACTAGAGATTAAGCAAATATGAAAAAATAATTGTCTATGTCCCTTAACACAATGTACCAGGGCTTGAAGACTCTGGGTTAATATGTTGTTTTATATGGCCAGAGTCACTCCTCAGGGTCTTCAGTTTTCTCCCTGCTGTCCTTTGAGCAGTGCCACTGGTCCAAGCCTGCTTCTCTTGACCAAATTCACTTAAAATAATGATGTTTGCTCACTCCTGGAACTAGTGAGGTGAGTCTGGGAGAGGCAAGCTTTCCCTTCCATTATGCTCTTCAGCCTATGTATTCTCTTTCTTGAGTATTTACTCCCTCCCCACCCCTGCCACACACAGACATGCACAGTTTATTAAAAGACATAACAGTTAAAAAAAGAGATAACAATTTTTTTATTCATTTAATTTTGATCCATTGAACACAAATGGAGTACAGCTATTGTTTCTCTGGTTATACACAAAGTAGAGTCACACCATCTATGCATTCATACATGTACACAGGGCAATGATGTCTGTCTCTGTTATTATTCTTGCCCCTCACCCCAACCCCACCCCTCCCTTCCCTCTATGCTATCTATCCTTCCTCCATTCTTACCTCCCTTCCACCCCACATTATGCATCATCATTCACTTATCAGAGAGACCATTCAGCCTTTGGATTTTTGGGACTGGCTAATCTGATATAGCATGACAGTCTCCAACATCATCCATTTGCCTACAAATGCCATAATTTTATTCTTCTTTATGGCTGAGTAATAATATTCCATTGTGTATTTATACCACAGTTTCTTTATCCATTCATCTATTGAAGGGCATCTAGGTTGGATCCACAATCTAGCTATTGTGATTTGAGAGGCTATGAACATTGATGTGGCTGCATCACTGTAGCAATCTGATTTTAAGTCCTTTGGGTATAGGCCAAGGAGTGGGATAGCTGGGTCAAATGGTGGATCCATTCCAAGTTTTCTAAGGAATCTCCACACTGCTTTCCAGAGCGTCTGCACGAACTTGCACTCCCACCAGCAATGCATGAGTGTACCCTTTATCCCACATCCTCACCAATACCTGTTGCTGCCTGTGTTTTTAATAAAGACATTCTAATTGGGGTAAGATGAAATCTTAAGGTGGTTTTGATTTGCATTTCTCTTATAACTAGGGATGTTGAACACTTTTTCATATATCGATTGATTGCATGTAGATCTTCTTCTGTAAAGTGTCTCTTCATTTCCTTGGCCCATTTGTTGATTGGGTTATTAGTATTCTTGGTGTAAAGATTTTTAGGCACTTTGTAGATTCTGGAAATTAGTGCACTATCTGAAGTGTGTGTGGCAAAGATTTTCTCCCACTCTGAAGGCTCTCTCTTCACATTGCTGATTGTTTCCTTTGCTGAAAAAAAGCCTTTTAGTTTGACTCTATCCCAATCATTGATTCCAGCTTTTATTTCTTGTGCTTTGGGAGTCATGTTAAGGGAATCTGGTCCTAGGCCAACATGATGGAGAGTTGGATCTATTTTCTCTTCTATTAGGTACAGGGTCTCTGGTCTAATTCCTAGGTCCTTGATCCATTTTGAGTTGAGTTTTGTGCAAGGTGAGAGATAGCGGTTTAGTTTCATTTTGCTGCATATGGATTTCCAGTTTTCCCAGCACCATTTGTTGAAGAGGCTGTCTTTTCTCCATTGCATGTTTTTGCCTCCTTTGTCAAGTATGAGATAACTGTATTTATGTGGGTTTGTCTCTGTGTCCTCTATTCTGTACCAATGATCTACCTATTTTGGTGCCAATACCATGCTGCTTTTGTTACTATTGCTCTGTAATAAAGTTGAAGGTCTGGTACTGTGATGCCCCCTGCTTCGCTCTTCTTGCTAAGAATTGCGTTAGCTATTCTGGGTCTCTTATTCCTCCAAATGAATTTCATGATTGCTTGCTCTGTTTCTATGAGGTCCATTGGGATTTTAATTGGAATTGCATTGAATTTGTATAGTGCTTTTGGTAGTATGGCCATTTTGACTATATTAATTCTGCCTATCCAAGAACACGGGCGATCTTTTCATCTTCTCAGACTTTCTTTAATTTCTTTCTTTAGTGTTCTATAGTTCTCATTGTAGAGGTCTTTCATCTCTTTTGTTAGATTGATTCCCAAGTGTTTTATTTTTCTTGAGGCTATTATGAATGGTATAGTTTTCCTAATTTCTCTCTCAGAGGATGCTTCACTTACAAATAAAAATGCATTAGATTTATGAGAATTAATTTTATATCCTGCTACTTTACTGAATTCATTTATGAGTTCCAGAAGTTTCCTGGTGGAATTTTTAAGGTCTTATAAGTAGAGAATCATGTCATCAGCAAATTAGGATAGTTTGAGCTCTTCTTTTCCTATTTGTATTCCTCTAATTTCTTTGGTCTGTCTAATTGCTCTGGCCAGAGTTTCAAGGACAATGTTGAACAGATGTGGAGAAAGAGGGCATCCCTGCCTTGTTCCAGTTCTCAGGGGGAATGCTTTCAATTTCTCTCCATTTAGAATGATATTAGCTGTGGGTTTAGCATAGATAGCCTTTCCAATGTTAAGGAACGTTCTTACTATCCCTACTTTATCTAGTGTTTTGAGCATGAAGGGGTGCTGTATTTTCTCAAATGCTTTCTCTGCATCTATTGAAATAATCATGTGATTCTTGACTTTAAGTCTGTTGATGTGGTGAATTACATTGATTGATTTCCAGATGTTGAACCAACCTTGCATCCCCAGAATGAAACCCCCTTGATCATGGTGCACTAACTTTTTAATATGCTTTTGTATGTGATTTCCTAAAATTTTGTTAAGAATTTTTGCATCTATGTTCATTAGAGATATGGGTCTGAAATTTTAATTCCTTGATGTGTCCTTCTCTGGTTTTGGTATCAGGGTGATATTAGCTTCATAGAATGAGTTTGGAAGGGGTCCCTCCTCCTCTATTTCATGAAATACTTTGAGGAGTATTGGAATGAGCTCTTCTTTGAACGTCTTGTAGAAAGCGGCTGTGAATCCATCTGGTCCCGGACTTTTCTTGGTTGGTAGGCTTTTGATGACTTCCTCTATTTCATTGCTTGAAATTGATCTATTTAAGTTCTGTATGTCCTCCAGATTCAGTTTGGGTGGCTCATATGCCTCTAGGAACCTGTTGATGTCTTCCAGGTTTTCTATTTTGTTGGAGTATAAATTTTCAAAGTAGCTTCTTATTATGTTTTGTATTTCAGTTGTGTCTGTTGTAATATTTCCATTTCCATCACAGATTTTAGTAATTTGGAGTTTCTCTCTCCTTCTCTTTGTTAGTGTGGCTAAGGGTTTATCAATTTTGTTTATTTTTTCAAAGAACCAACTTTTTGTTTTGTCAATTTCTTGAATTGTTTCTTTTGTTTCAATTTCATTGATTTCAGCTCTGATTTTAATTATTTCCTGTCTTCTACTACTTTTGGTGATGATCTCTTCCTCTTTTTCCAGGGCTTTGAGCTGTAATGTGAGGTCATTGATTTGTTGACTTTTCATTCTTTTATTAAATGCACTCCATGCAACGAATTTTCCTCTTAGCACTGCTTTCATCGTATCCCAGAGATTCTGATATGCTGTATCTTTATTCTCGTTGACCTCTAAGAATTTTTTTATTTCCCCCCTAATGTCTTCTGTTATCCATACATCATTCAATAGCATGTTATTTAATATCCAGATGTTGGAGTATTTTCTGTTTTTAACTTTGTCGTTGATTTGTAATTTCATTCCAATACGATCTGATAGAATACAAGGTAGTATCTCTATGTTTTTGTATTTGCTAAGAGTAGCTTTGTGGCATAACATATGGTCTATTTTAGAGAAGGATCCATGAGCTCCTGAGAAGAAAGTGTATTCGCTTTTTGATGGATCGAATATTCTATATATGTCTGTTAAGTCTAAATTAGTGATTGTGTCATTGAGTTCTATGGTTTCTTTGTTTAATTCAATTTTTGCTTGGAAGATCTGTCCAACAGTGAGACAGGAGTGTTAAAGTCCCCCAGTATTGCTGTGTTTTGGTCTATTTGGTTCCTGGAATTGGGAAGGATCTGATTGACGTACATGGATGCTCCATTGTTTGGTGCATAAATACTTATGATTGTTATGTCTTGGTGATTTATGCTTTCCTTAAGTAGTATGAAATGTCCTTCTCTAGCCCTTCTGACTAACTTTGGCTTGAAGTCTGCTTTATCTGAAATGAGGATGGAAACTCCTGCTTTTTTACTAAGACCATGTCATTGTATGTTTTTTCCTAACCTTTGATCTTTAGTCTGTGGGCATGTTTTTCTATGAGATGAGTCTCCTGAAGGCAGCATATTGTTGGGTCTTTCTTTTTAATCCAATCTGCCAGTCTATGTCTTTTGATTGATGAGTTTAGGCCATTTACATTTAGGCTTATTATTGAGATATGGCTTGTATTCCCAGTCATTTTGACTTATTTTGGATTTTAATCTTACTTGGTTTTTCCTTTAATTGACTGTTCCTTTCGGATAATTCCTCCCCTTGCTGACTTACATTGTTGTTTCTCATATCTTCCTCTTGGAATATTTTGCTGAGGATTTTCTGTAGGACAGGTTTTCTATTTTTGAATTCTTTTAGCTTGTGTTTATCATGAAATGATATTATTTCATCTTCAAATATGAAGGTAAGTTTTGCTGGGTATAAGATTCTTGGTTGGCATCCATTTTCTTTCAATGCTTGGAATATGTTGTTCCAGGCCCCTCTTGCTTTTAGCAGATTTCTCAGCCCAGACCCCTGTTAGCAGATTTCTCAGGGGTCTGGGCTGAGAAATCTGCTGATATTCGTATTGGTTTCCCCCTATATGTAATCTGATGCTTTTCTCTTGAAGCCTTTAAAGTTCTATCTTTGTTTTGTATGTTAGGTATTTTCAATATAATGTGCCTGGGTGTGGATCTGTTGTGATTTTGTGCATTTGGTGTCCTATAAACCTCTTGAATTTGATTTTCCATTTCATTCATCAGATTTGGGAAATTTTCTGATATTATTTCATTGTACAGACTATTCATTCCTTTGGTTTGTGTCTCTGTGCCTTCCTCAATCCCAATAACTCTTAAATTTGGTCTTTTCATGATGTCCCATAACTCTTGGAGGTTCTGTTCATGAATTCTTACCATCCTCTCTGTCTGGTTGAGTTTGTTTTCAATATTAAATATTTTGTCTTCGTTGTGTGAAGTTCTGTCTTCCAAGTGATTTAGCCTGTTGGTTAGACTTTCTATTGAGTTTTTAATTTGGTTTATTGTAACCTTCATTTCAAGGATTTCTGTTTGTTTGTTTTTTTCAGAGTCTCTATCTCTTTATTGAAATGATTTTTTGCTTCCTGCAGTTGCTCTTTTAGGTCTTTTGCCTGCATTTGCTCTCTTGACTCCTCGTTCGCTTCTCGGATCATTTTAATTATGTTCAACTCCCTTTCTGACAATGCTTCTGCCATGTTGTCATTGGGTTCTTTTGGTATATTATCTGAGTTTGTTTGGGACGTTTTCTTCCCATGTTTTCTCATGTTACTAGTGTATTTTCCCCTCTAGTAGTGTGAATCCTAGGTATTACAGTTTCCCCTTAAACTCTTATAGGACTCCAACCTATTTTCACTACCTTCCCTTGAATTGAGAGATCAATATTGGCAGCACACCATATAAACAATATGTGTCCTTAATCTAAATAGTCCCTATTAAGATATTAACAGTGTTGTCTTAATAAACAGAGATGAGTTCAAATTATTATCTATAGCATAACCAGTAAGTTTGCAATAAGGACTGCAAATCCTAATGTTGGACAGGGAGAATGAGGAGGGGTATAGGACAAAACACTAATGAGATAAGAAGTGAGTCTATTGATATACTATGTCATATGAATAGTGGAAGTGGAATTAAAAGAAATAGGTTGTTAGCAAGAGGAAAAAGAGATTCTCCAAGGAAAAGGATATATAGGAGGGAGATAGAGTGCTAAGCATAAAAATAAAAGAAAAAGGTAGGAATATAGTGGGTATATTAGGAATAATCATAGTATTACAATTAATTTAAAAAGTAATCTGCGATACAAATATACTGTATAGTTCAAACTTCTTATATTTCAATGGCCTGATGTTTGAGAGATGCTTGATCAAGCGGTGACCCAAGAGGGGTGCTGTCCCACTACCTCCAGGTTAGGAATGATCAGTGCTTCTGGGCAGAGGCTGCCTGGTGTTGATAGAGGATCAGAGGCAGCACAGGTAATAGACACCGGGCCAGGGTGTGGGCCTGGGCACTAGACCAAGTTGGGGTGGGGGTGCAGAACTGTGCTCAGTGATGGAGACACTGGGCTTGATAGCCCAGGCAGGCCTGAGCTCTGCGCTGGGGGCTCAGGCAGTTGCAGGTGGTTGCTGTCTCCTGGGGATGCCGTAAATCGGCACCAAAGGGCCTAAGATCCCTGCTGGGGCTGGGGTCTCCAGCTGTAGCAGGAGGGACCTCTCTCCAGAAGCCACTGCAAAATGGTGCAGGAGGAATGGAGCTCCGCTCTGGGGAGTCAGGCAGCTGCAGGTCAAGAGATAACAAGTAATTGAATATTTCAAAGTAGCAATTTTTTTTTTTTTTTTTTTTTTTTTTTTGTTATTGGGGTTGAACCCCAGGGCACTCCACCACTGAGCCACATCCCCAGCCCTATTTTGTATTTTATTTAGAGACAGGGTCTCACTGAGTTGCTTAGGGCCTCGCTAAGTTGCTGAGGCTGGCTTTGAACTCTCAATCCTCCTGCCTCAGCCTCCCAAGTGCTGGGATTACAGGCGTGTGCCACCGCGCCTGGCCTCAAAGTAGCAATTTAAGAGGATTTTGAATGTTCACCACAAAAAGAAATGATATGTCTGAGGTGAAATATATGCCAGTTACCTGGATCTCATCATTATACATTGAATACATGTAGTCAAGTACCACACTGTACCCAGTAAATGTGCACAATTAGTATGTCAATTAAAATATATTTTAATAATGAAAACATCGGAGCAGAAAAAAGAAAGAAAAATCGTGGCAGGTAAGTTAAAGTTATTAAAAAATATGTAATTTCCCATGTTCCAGAAGAAAATCTCCCACGGTTCAACTCCTTTCACAGGGGAAGTGACTTTACCCCATTTCCTTGTGACCATACCCTATGCCCCCATCTCACTTGGCCTGCACTCAGCTTGATCCCTCTTACAAGCACCTTTTTCTTCAAGATGCTTTTGGAAAATTCCATTCAATTCTTCTTGAAACATCGCTTTCTAAAGTCTCATTCCAGCTGGGTGCAGTGGCACACGCCTGTAATCCCAGTGGCTTCGGAGGCTGAGGCAGGGGTATTGTGAGTTCAAAGCCAGCCTCAGCAACTTAGTGAGGCCCTAAGCAACTCAGTGAGACCCTGTCTCTAAATAAAATACAAAATAGGGCTGGGGATGTGGCTCAGTGGTAGAGTGTCATTGGGTTCAGTCCCCAGTATAAATAAATAAATAAATAAATAAATAAACAAACAAATAAATAAATGCCTCACTCCATACAGCAATCCCATTTCCCCATCATTTATTTCCTCAAGTTAGAGACATTCAGCCTGAAGTAACCTGGATTTTTTTTTTTGGTTTTTTTCTGACTCTTTGGGTTGAATGCATAATTCATTTATTCTTTGCTTTTTACATATATGAGTGATCAAATTGTGAATTTTTATCTGATCATTGCTTTAACCACATCTCATTTTTGATATGAGATTTTACTTTTAAGATACTTTTAATTTTGGCTATAATGGAATTTAAAAATCTTGATATTATCAGAGTTTTTTGGTTTTTGATTTTTTTTGTCATTTTATGGGTAGAAAAAGATTTTTCTTCAGTGTTTTTGGTGTTTATTTTTGTCATTTTACTCAAATTATGCTTAGAAAGATATTTCTTCTTTGTATTCCAACTTCTAGTTTTGCAGACATGTTTAAGGCCAGCAAATTACTCTTTCTTTATAAAAGTTAGTACTATTGCTGGGGACAGTGGCATATGCCTATAACTCCAGCAGCTCAGGAAGCTGAAGCAGGTGAATTCCCCACCTCCATTCAAAGCCAGCCTCCACAACTTAGTGAAGCCCTAAGAAACTTAGCAAGACCCTGTCTCAAAATAAGAAATAAAAAAGACTGAAGATATGGCTCAGTGGTTAAGCCCCTCTAGGTTCAATCCCTTATAGAAAAAAAGTTAGTACTATTATTTTATATTCACATTCACATATATATTCCTTAGAAGCTTATAAACCTCTTTTATCCTTGAAATAAAGCAGTTTCACCAGGAGATATCATGGTGGTAATTTCTATACGAAGTCAGCTTCTTTAATATGCAAACTTAAATGAATGTGAACATTTCATATGTTTGTAGTATTCTTCAAGTGCATTTCTCTTGAAACATTGGATTCAGTGTTTCAATGGAGCTAGTGAACACTCAGTAACAAAAATGTCCTGGGCTCAGCTTTGGCTGTCAAATTAGGGTTTTTGTGTTTGTGTTTTCAAATCATGTCAGTAGCCTTAAAATCACTGTCAATAGAGAAAAGATTTTATAAATAGCATTGCTTCTATATTAGTTTGCTACGGCTGTCATAACAAAGTACCACAGAAAGATGACTCAAGTAACAGAAACAATTGTCTCACAGTTCTGAAGGCTGAAGTTGGGTGTCAAGGTGTTGGCAGCATTGGTTCCTTCTGAGGACTGTAAGGGTAGGATCTGTTCTAGGTTTTTCTCTTTGGTTTATAGATGCCTTTCTTTTTACCTGGATCTCTTTATGTTATCTTCCCTCTTATACATGTCTATTAAAACCTCCTATTTTATAATGACAGTAGTCATCTTGGATAGCAGCTTACCCTTGACCTCATTTTAACCTGATTACCTCTGTAAATACCCTATTTACCACTAAGGTCATATTTTATGTTACTGGGGATTAGGAGGAATTCAACATATGAATTTTGGAAAGACACAATCCAGTCTCTAACAGCTTCCAAACATTAGAAGGTAGAGTTTTATATGAAGGATATTCTAGGTAATAAAGAAAAGAAATGAGTCAAGTAGGGTAAGCCTGTTTTTTTCAAGGTTGATAGATCATAAAAGGAGCTTGGAAAAGCAAGGAAGAGGTGAAGTTGCTCCTCTCCATGTTCGAGTGGGTCAGGAAGTCCAAAGGGAACCAAATAACCTGGGTTTTTCCCTTATCTCAGGAGGTAGCTTCTCTGTCTAACTTTACTCAGATCCAGAGGAGTCTAACGCAGGGACAGTGTGACAATGCAAAGGAAAGGTTGAATTTCTGGGGCTGATGGTCAAACAAATGTGGCCCTTCCCTTTTTAGACCATGAGGTTCCCAATATTGCACAGAACATATCGGTGGCCAGGCTGAACTTTCTTCTGGACATATCACTTCCTCCCCATCTGATTTCTGGATACTTTAAGACATATCCTTCCTTAACAGCTAGGTTCAAAAGATTTAGGTAGATATTTCTAGGTCTAGGTGTTCCTACTGTTTTTTAAAATGAGTTATTTATAGATCCTATTTAATTCCAGACCTGAACTGTAGTTCATTTTCTTTTACTAGAAAAGAGATTCTTCCTCTGAGATCCATAAATTAAATAGTTTTTTAGGAGAATCCATGAACTTTGAAATTCTATGCAAAATTGTAAGTGCTGCAGTCTTTCCTGGGAAGTGGCTTATTCTTTGCATTAGGTTATAAAATGTATACTTTTTCCCATTCATCCGCATTGTGGGGAAAAAATCTTTACTTTCAAATATCAGAAACAAATTTTTCAGTACTGTTGCTAGTACTTTTTGTAATATTGTGGTGGCATTTTAAAATTTATTTAAAACATTTTATATTTTCAACCATTTAACATTTTTATTCCTACCTACATTACATCAAGTTCCCTTTTATCTAAGTTTGCTTACTTATTTCTTCTGTCATCTTTTATTTAATATTTTAATTTTTTTGAGAGCAAAAGCAAAAGTAGATCTTATTTAAAATGCTCTTTCGTTTTCTGTAGTAAGAAGTCTCCTTCCTCAAACTCTTCCTGATCCTATTGACTACTGTACTAATCAGTCCTTTATTTTTTCTGAATATTTTTAGAGTTTTCATGTTGACACTTATATTCATCTCATTTGTCTGTCTCAAATTTGTTCAGCACAGTATGTGTGAAAATGAATCCCTTCATTTTCACCAGGTCAGAACTAGATATCTTTTGTGTCATATCTCACTCCCATTATTCAATCAAGGAAGTGGGTCTGGATCTGTGATGTCGTAGTCACAATCTAAGGATCTGAATTTTTAGGTTCTTTATTTGAATTTAATCCCAATGGTAGGTAGAAAAATGTCCTCCTTTCCCAGAGATGTTCCCATCCCAATCCCCAGAACATGTGAGTATTTTAAAATAGGGGAATTAAGATTGTTTCTAGAATTAAGTTTTGCTGATCTGCTGACCTTAAAACTAGGGAGATGATCCTGAATTATATCCTGTATCCTAATACATCTGAAATTTTCATATATTCCAACATTTGTTAAGCTAATTTATGTGAGAACAAGACAAATAAATACATTTAGGAATATTTTGTGTATACATGGGCAACATAAAAAGTTCTGAACAAATGAATAGGACAGTATTTCTATATTGTCCTGAGGCTGTTTCACTCAGACTTGGTATAACTACAGTTTTGAATATTGCAAGACACTGTAAAATGTTAATCTCTCCCCAAACTCACCTTAAATCTCATCTCAGAAGAACTGTAGAAGGCCATTGAGTAAAAGAAATTGATGTATAAGGCTCTCTAAAATATTCACTAGAAGAAAATGGGTTACTCTTATACTAGGTTAGCATTTTTTTCCCCAACTATAAGTCCACTGATACTCAAAATTTTATTTTAAGAACTTAAACTTATGACTTTAATTCTTGTTAAAATATATAGGCTTCTTGGGAGGATTAACATGCTGTGATATGAGTAAAAAGCTTCCAAGTTTTTTCTGATTTCTGGTGATAAGGAAAAAAGAGAGATCATGACATATTGGCTCCCACTGAGAAGGAAAGAGTTAAGAAAAGGAGGATGTTGGAAATCAAAGATAAATCATATCTCCTCCTTTCTTCTTTGAACAACAATGGTTTTATGCTTCTGGCAGCCACTGTGTACAAATTTGAAAGGCTGTGAAATCTTGCCCAAGATTGGAAAGACTGCCAATGGAGTGAGAAATTGGAAAACCAGTTGGAGTTTCCTTTACTAAAGAACACACACACGCACATGTGCACATGCGTGTGCGCGCACACACACACATACAAAAGGAAAGAAAAGAAAACCTGGAATGTTGTTTGAGGTTTTAGAAAGTTCATATCTAACTTTGTCACACTTATGGATTAAAAATTTTAGTAGGTTTTGTTTAAATTACTTACTCCTGGTAGCATCTTATAAGCCATTTAGATTAAAAATGAAGCTCTGAACAATAGTATTACACAGAGTGGATACTATTTTCTCCTGGCTCAAGGAAGAAAGGCCTGTTTGCCAGGGTGTGAGAATCATTGATATGGCCTAGGACCACCACTACTCCTCAGACTGATTATTCCCATAATTGTGTTATTATTTGTCATTTTTCTGAAGAACGTATTTGCTGATATTTCTTTGCCAGTATGCCTCCTTCTTTAAATAAGTACCTCAAGGCACTTCAATTGGTCAAGGACTGGAAAATTTTAAGTTTTTGATGCATATGGTCCAATTGCCTGCGAGCACCGTATACTTTTTTTGTTTGTCTTTTGTACACATCAGTAGTTTCCCTGGTAACATTTTTGAGGCCCTGTGAAGAGTTTCACTCACTAGAGCATGTTATATAAACATCTGGCCAGTAATCATTCTGAATGTATGACAAGAGATAACAAATTTAATTATCATCATAATTTTCATTGTTGCAACTTCCTGAAAAGTCATAAAAAGTATTCATAGCACTCTCAACAGTCCTGAGCCAAAGTAGGTTCTCCCCTTAGACATAGTTGTCCCTAGGATAATAGAATACTGAGCTTGTTTCAATGAGAACATCCCCTTGGAGCCAAATGAACACAGCCCAGCAGCACAGAGAAAATAGGTGTCCTTATTAACAATTTTGTCAGTTTTACTCCTTAAACATTTTTTGAATCTGTCTTCCATCCTCCCCATAGCATGAATTTAAGCTACTGTCTTCTCTCACCTGCACCACTATGGTGGGTCTCAGAACTCATTCTGAATGCACTCTTGCCCCCTCAAATCTGTTTTCAATCCTGAAGAGAGAGTGATATTTTAAAAATGTAAACAGGATTGTGTCAACCATCTGTTTAACTAAAATCCTTCAACAGAATCCCATTGCTATTAAAATAAGTAATCTTTAATACTGCCTGTAAGTCTACATGGGATTCCATACCAGTTTACTTCTGCAGCTTCATCCTGCTCTTGTCCATCCATGCTTTCTGCATTTCTGTCACATAGAACTTTAGATTCCCCCCCAATTCTTCCATATTTACTCCTATCTCTAGATACTTTTTGCTTGCAGTGGCCTTTTTCTACTACACCATTCTTTCTTTCCCTGTCTTATATTTTTATTCCTCACATCCTCTACCTATTATCCCAAATGTCATTTTAAGTTTCCTTGGTCCCAGGTTATATCAGAGGCTGTGCTTTTGTTCTTTCAAAGCCCTATTTCACTTTTCCTACAGTACCTACTATAGTTTATACTTAAACATTTGTGTTATCTTTTGATTGATTTTATTTCTGTTTGTTTATTATCATATCTCAGAGGCCCAGAAAGGGCTACAGCATAATAGATTCTCATTAAGTATATGTGAAATAAATGAATGCAAGACTTCAGAATGTCTTTGTGCTTTTGAAGGAAAACACAAGCAGAGGTATATAAATTAATTGAAAGTTTTGAGACCAATCTGTTTCTGTAGGTCAGTGATTCCCAGCTAGGAGTGATTTTGGCTCTCAGGGGACATCTAGCAATTTTAGACGTATTTTCAGTGGTAGCAGCTGGGAAATATTAATGGTATCTAGCAGATAGAGGGGCAGGAATGATAGTTAAACATCCTGCAATGTACTGGACAGAAAAGGTTGAAAAGCCCTGTTATAGAGAGTGCACTTTCTTGGAAGGACATAGAGTTCACCGAGAACATTTCAAACACTTGAGTAAATTGATCTTAGTTAAAGTCTCCATTTTTCTAACTCAATCTGTCTGTTACCAGTCAACATAAAGACATTTACAGAAACATGAAAGGGTGATATTTAGATTATTTTACAATGTGGCAGTATTAGTAACTAATAAGAATGAATATTTGGTCAGAACAGAACAAAGCAAATAAGATGGCAGTGTTAGCTGAATATCATTTCTAAATATATCCTATTTTCTATTTTTGAGTTTTATAGATTGATAGAAGTTTAAGGCATTTATGCATAAGATAAAAATAAATAAGCTGCTTTGTTAATACCAACTCACAAATATGAATGCTAAGTTACATGGTGATAATCATTTGATTATGCTATTTTCTACTTGCCTGCTTGTGGTTATCTCACCAGGACTTATTAAATGGGTCCTCTTCAAACTTATCTTCTCTGTAAGAAGTATTTTCATTGTTTGAAGTAGAAATTACATATATAGTACTGAGGACAGAATCTTCACCCAAAAAGAGTTCATTCTAGCCAGATTGTAATATTGACTTTTCTTTTTTTGTGTGTGTGTTTTCTCAATTTATTAAGAAAACATTTTAAATGTTCCTAAACTTCTTATTAGGAAATAAGATAACATGTAATAGGTAACACAAATTTTTAAGTACATATTAAATATATAAAGCCATTAAATATTTTATGTTATATAATATACATTTTATTTTAGGTTCTCCTTTGAGTGATCACATATGTTATTTATTTATTTATTTTATTCATTTATTTTTATTTAATTTTGATTTATTGAACACAAATGGAGTACAGCTATTATTTCTCTGTTTGTACAAAAAAATGCAGTCACACCATCTGTGCATTCATACATGTACACAGGCAATGATGTCTGTCACACATTCTGTTATTATTACCCCCCCCACCCCGATCCCACTCCTCCCTTCCCTCTGTGCTATCTATTCTTCCTCCATTCTTGCCACCCTTCCACCCCGCATTATGCATCATCATTCACTTATCAGAGAGACCATTCAGCCCTTGGATTTTGGGGATTGGTTAATCTCACTTAGCGTAACAGTCTCCAACATCATCCATTTCCCTGCAAATGCCATAATTTTATTCTTCTTTCCAATTAAAATCCCAATGACAGACCTCATAGAATTAGAGCAAGCAATCATGAAATTCATTTGGAGGAATAAGAGACCCAGAATAGCCAAAACAATTCTTAGCAAGAAGAGTGAAGCAGGGGGTATCACAATACCAGACCTTCAAATATTTACCTTTCTTAGGAGAGAAAGTACAACTCAGGAATGTGACTATGAACAGGTAGAGAGATGCAGGCAAGCTAAAGTAAAAGGATATGAAAAAATGAAAGGTCTTATACAAGAGAGGTCTTTTCAAGATAGAAAATAGAAGGAAATGATCATATTTTGAATCATCTAGTGAAAGACAAGGAGATCGAGAAGGAATAGGGAGGTGTCATGAGGAATAAGCACTGAAAATAAGTGTTGGCTTAAAATGCAGACACAAGGGTATGGAGCATGCAAGGGAAATATTTGGAGGTGGTATGATGGTTGTAGACTGAGTGACAGCAAGCACAGAGAGATGAACTACATAAGAAAGGGAAGCATAGAAAAGGGAGAGGAGGAAAGAATGGTTGGCTCCTGCCCATTTGTTTTGGTAGATTTTCTAGTTGACTCCATGGGTCTGCATTTGCTACCTCTGGATTACACCTACTTAAGGAACTGAAGTGAGTTCATTTAACTGAGTTCACTTTCTGGTAGCTCAATTTTTATTTTCTCAGGACTCTTTCACCACCTATATGGAGATTATTGGGTCAAGAAAAAAATAAACTTTGTGATTATACTTAAAAAAGTTCATGTCTCCCTTAACTTTTAATTTTTTTTACTATGGTAATACATAAACATAGGCATATCTTATAGTAATAAACATCTGCCTACCTAACACCTCTTTATTAAATGGGTCCTCATAATCTTTCTTATAGTCTGTCACCTTATAGTCTGTCACCTCAGACATAACTATTTTCAACTCATCAGTTTTCTTCTTATATTTAAGTACTTATTTCTATTTTTAACTTTGTAGTCCTATTTCTTAATTATTCTATTTTATACATTATTTGTTTACTTCTTACTTTGGAAAATAAGGTTTTATCAGACATTTCTCTCTTACATACAACCCCTTCAATTTCATTATTCTACTCTCTCATATAATTGTATATTTTTGGTTAAATCCATATTTGACAGGTATTTTCTTGTGGATAGGTAAATATCACTTAGAGTTGAGCCAATTATCACAATTATCATACTTCTTTTTCATATAGTTTTTACTTTAATAGTGACTTGATTTTGTAAATAGTGTGAATTTTCATTCACATTTCATTTGCAGTCATTGGGTGTTTGGATATATATTGTAAGTATGTTTTTGTATTATAACTTTCTATGGCAACATGCCTGCTCATCCTAATAGTTTTTCCCTTGGAGAAACAAACCCTTTTTGAACTACCTGACCTTTGCTTCAACCTATGTTTATTTATTTTCATAGCCCCAGAGCTCCTCCTGGGAGTTCCATTTGCTGTTATTCCATATGTACTTTGTATATAAAGAATTCCATCACACTGATTCCCTTTCTGAATGTTGTGTTCAATTTGTTGGAACACATTCTTCGGTATATTCCCAAGAATTGATGCATAGAAGTATAGCTTTTGGTAATTTGCTTACCTGAAAATGATTTTATTATATCTTTACAATTGAATGAAAATTTGATTTGTCATAAAAATTTTAGGATGAATAAAAATTTACTCAGAATGCTTAATTTATTGCTCCATTGTTCTCTCCCATACTTTTATTCTGGAGAAGTCTTATGATACTAAGATTCATATCCCTTTCAATGCCTTTTGATATGCCCAGGAGTTTTCACTTGGCAAAATGGTGAATCCTTTTTTAAAATTTATTTTTTTCAGAATATTAAATGGGCCTTTTCAATTTGGAGACTAACTTTTAATTATAGAAGACACATTTTAACTTAAAAATTTTTCTTCAGTATTTTCTCTGTTCTCACTTTTCAAAAATATTGTTATTTTGCTGCTGAAACTCTTCGATTATGTTTTTTGTTCTTGTTTTTCATCTCTCAGTTCTAATTTTCTATTTTTTAATGAGATTTCTTTTTTCCCTATCAATGCTTGAATTAATATTTCTCATTTTTTCTATCATATTTTCCTTTTTTTAGAAATGATTTATTTCCTTTATTTACTATTTCTCTATCATTCCTTTGAAGCTATTAAATATAAGGGCCAGAATGACATAAACATTTTATAGTTGATAATTACAGGTTTTCTTCTTGCTTCAGCATTGTCTCTGTTTTCTATGAACTCCTTTTTTTTGGAACCAGGGACTGAACTCAGGGACACTAGGCCACTGAACCACATCCCCAGCCCTATTATGTATTTTATTTAGAGACAGGGTCTCACTGAGTTGCTTAGGGCCTTGCTAAGTTGCTGAGGCTGGCTTTGAAGTCGCCATCCTCCTGACTCAGCCTCCCAAATCGCTTGGATTACAGGCGTGCGCCACCACGCCTGGCTATGAGCTCTTTTTTTTATGTTGTTTGTCTTTGTCTCTTTCAGGATAGAAGATATCCTTAAATGGTTGGTGATTGTCACTTACCCATTCTTGTAGATGACTGAGACAACCAAAAAGCCTATTGGACCAGACATGGATGGGGCTTATAGATGTGTATGTGTGCCTCCTTATCATGGCAAAGTGCTAAGGAAAACACAGACCACATCAGTGCCTTCTGTGACGGTAGGTAAGAAGGCACAGTTCCTGTGTTTCAAGGGACAGAGAATTGAAATTATAACTGCTCCTTACTTAAGCTTTCAAATGGTTTTCCTACGTTCAGTCCTTTGCCAAATCCCTCTATGACATGAATAAATTTGCTGTTTTCTCATATGGCTTCTGGTTAGCTCACCAGACCCTGTCCTCTGCAGTTAGGTTTCTGTTTTCCACTTCCTACTGAGTGAGTTACCCACTGTTACATCTGCTTTCCAATATTGTAGTCTTTATCTGCTGTCACCTGGATTCCCATTGTTTTTGTACTTGCACATTTAGACTTGTTTATTTATTCTCAGTATGTCACTGGGATTGAAAGCAGTTTCCTTTATAAACAGATAAACACCAATGTTCAATCTTCCATGTTTAACCAAAACTCAATCTTAATTTAGTTGATTTCAAAATAAATATATAGACACCTCTATTACATGTTTAAACAAAACAAAATTGAAACCACTTAATTTACACAGATTCAGTGTTTTAAGAGAATAGATAACAAAGTAAGGGAGAAAAATGAATTTAGATAGTGCCAGTCATTCTGCTCCCCCAGAAAACACCCTAGAATAGGGCTCAGGAGTTTTACTCAGCTGAAGAAAGAAGAATATTTCCCTTCAGAGGAAGAAAATCTGCCCACAGTGGGTTTACTAAAATAATACTAGGTCCTTTCCTAGAATATTTCTTGATATTTCTAGACGAATTTTGATTTAGGGAATTTTAACCATTTCTTTTAAGGGAGTTGTTCAATAATAGAGTAAAATATTCTAACTCATAGAACAGGATGTTGTTAGAGATTAAGAAAGGAAATAAATAGTAAGAAAATGAAAAAAAACTTTTGTTTTTTATTTTCTATATAAGTAAAAACTGTCTAAATAGCTTGTTCAGCAAAGAAAAATAAAGATGAATATCACTTCTAAAATATTTTCCATACCATCTATTTGTCATCTCTATTATATCTCTGTTTCTTTTTCTCCCTCCCTCTCCCACCTTTCTCTCTCCCTCCTTCTTTTATTTTTTTATTTTTATTTTTATTTTTTTATTTACTTATTGATTCATTGAACACAAATGGAGTATAGCTATTGTTTCACTGGTTGTACACAAAGTAGAGTCACACCATCTGTGCGTTCATGCATGTACACAGGGCAATGGTGTCTGTCACACATTCTGTTATTATTTTTACCCCCCACCCCGACCCCACCCCTCCCTTCCCTCTATGCTATCTATCCTTCCTCCCTTCTTGCCACCCTTCCCCCCTGCATTATGCATCATTATTCATTTATCAGTGAGACCATTCGGCTTTTGGATTTTGGGGATTGGCTGATCTCAAGAGAAATGCAAATCAAAACCACCTTAAGATTTTATCTTACCCCAATTAGAATGTCTATTATTAAGAACACAGGCAACAACAGGTGTTGGCGAGGATGTGGGGAAAAGGGTACACTCATACATTGCTGGTGGGAGTGCAAGTTGGTGCAGCCACTCTGGAAAGCAGTGTGGAGATTCCTTAGAAAACTTGGAATGGATCCCTCCTTCTTTTAATATGGTCCTTTTTTAGATTTTCACTGGAGTACGATCAAATGCAGGCTGTAATATGGCTCATTCCTATCCAATATAGGGTTTTTCCTCATTAAATATCAGCATACTGGAAATAAGACCATAAAAGGCATCAAACAGAACCTCTGTCCTGATCTAAGAATTTTTTTTGTTCAGAAAATCTGTGACTGGAATGATAGCTGAAACAATGTAAATGGAGGGAGAGATGCAGGTTTTTTTTTTTTTTTTAACCGTTTGTTTTTAGAACTGTTCCTCTGCTCAAGAATTAGACTGGTAAACGTATTCTAAGTTGAATCCAGAACTGGTTTCTTTTCCTCTTTCTTTGTTGTGAAAGCACTTAAGATGTTTTCCTGAGTACAGATTGTACTGTAAATCATTATTATAGTAAGTACCAGATCACTAACTATTAACCATTACACAACATTTTTAAACAAATAGAACAATACGAAAAGTCCCCTTTAATCAACCTGGCAATCCATTTTTCTTTCTTCAAGATAAAAATCATCAAAAGTGTTTTGTACGTATGCTTCTTGTCCACTTATTTTTTTTTACATTTAAACATTCATATAAATATCCATAAGCAATGCATATTATTGTATTTTAATTTTAAAGTCATCACAAGTCAGAATTATACATTATATGAAGTTCTACCTTTTTCTCACTTATTTCTTATGCTTTCAAGATCTATTCTGTCTGATGTATGTAGCATGAATTCATCTCTTTTATCAGATATAAAGGGCCCTTCCTATGAATATTCAAAATTTTCTATATCCATTCCTCTTATGATGGACATTTAGGTTATTATAGCATTAGAAACAGTGCTACAATGAGCGAGTTAGGAGGTGCCCAAAAGATACTTGCCTGGGGCAGCATAACTGGAGCTGGAATGACTCCCTGAGGTTTACTGATATGCTGTACACCCCGACATCATCATATTGAACATACAGGTTCCCTGTGTCTTGCACCTGCATTAAAGAAATTTTGTTCTTTTGCCATGTGACAACACCACAACGTTTTGAAATCTCCATTACTCATCTATCAATTTCAGATTATATCCTTAACAGCTATTCCTTTAGTTATTTTGATGCTGTATCATTGGTATGGCACCAATATGACAACTTGTTTTTTTCTTTTCCTCATAGAATACATTTCAGATTGGATTTTCTGTATTTTAATGTCACCATTATACTCATGTTTTCTTTTCTGTTGGCATATCTTTGCTCATTCTTTTATCATAACCTTTCTGAGACACTTTAGAAAAGAGTGTCTTTCACTCATCCCCATAAATCAGTGTTCTTTTGTGAAATGCTTTTGTTTTGGGGAGATGACTGTATGCCATTTATATTTGTGGCCTAACGGACACATTTGCAGCTCTTTTGCTCACCTGGTGTTTTTTGTTATATAAGCTTTTTGCCACTTTTTATATGGATTTGTAATTTAAAAAAAAATCCTTGCAATTTGAACAGTATGTAGTCTGCTTGAAATTCCAATACTGATTTATTTAAAGTATCATTTTTAACAAATGCCTTTATATATACATATATACTTGTCTCTAACAATCCGAAACAGGAAAGATACTGCAATTCTTGAATTTTCTTCAAAAAAAGTATAGTACACTGTGCATCCTCTTTTCTTTCCACCTTTATGTTTCCTGTATTGTCAGTGTGGTCAGAGATTCTGTTATAGTTCATTACCATATACATTATGCATACTTTTATTAAAAAGCAATTCTGATATTGGCACCCTTTTTTTCATTCCTACAAATATAATTATCTAGATTTACCTATGAATCTAAAGTTTCTATGAATTTATTACTCATTTTATACCTTTTTTCTTTTACTGATGTTTCATTTGATCCTTTTTTCAGTTTCCTGGTTGACTTCTTCAAATACCCAGAAGATCTTTGATAACTACACTCGAAGTATATTTAAATACCCATTAATGTATACCTATTGTTTTATATATAATATTAATATTTTGTTGTGAATAATTGTTAAGATGCATTTTCCCAATCACATTTATTTTTATATTTCTCTATTTGTTTTCTGTTATGTAATGAAGGATATAAAGGAAATTCTGAGGATATACTGTTTTCTTCCTTTATAAGTAGATTTTGAAATTTGCACATATAAGAATTTTTATCTTCAGATTTCCAATATCTAGGGCATACCTAGGTATTGTCATGTATGTTAGAGACTACTCAATAGTAATAATTTACATGGTTCTTCTGGTATGTGGCACAGGTTTTTAGGCTATGTGTAGATTCAGATTGTTCTCCAGACTAATGTCATGGAATTTTCCCTTAATATATTCTTTAAGAAGTTTTATAGTTTTATGTCTTTTATTAAGTCCTTAATGCATTTTGAGTTAGTTTTTGTATATGGGCTCAGATAATAGTCTAATTTTATTCTTCTTCATATGAATTTATTTTTCCCAAGTCCAGATATTAAAGATACTATACTTTTCTCATTGTGTGTTCTTAGAAATTTTGTCAAAATCAATTGACTGAAAATATACATAATCTGTTGAGAATTTTTATCACAAAAAGATGATGAATTTTGTCAAATGCTTCTTCTGCATCTATTGAGACGACCATATTTTATCCTTTATTTTATTAATATCACATTTATTGATTTGCATATGAGGAATCTCCCCATGATTAATCACAAACATGATAAATGAGTCTTTTAATGTGATCTTGAATTCAGTTTGTTAATATTTCATTGAGGAATACAGAATATTGATCTGTATTGATCTACTTTACTTCCTTGTATTGCTCTTGTCTGGTTTTGGTATCAAGGTAATGCTAGTTTCATAAAATGAGTTTAGAAATATTCCCTCTACTTCAAATTTTTGGAAGACTGAGAAGAATTAGCATTTGTTCTTTAAATGTTTGGTAGAATTTGGCAGCGAAGCATTCTGGATCTGGGCTCATTGAGGGAAAATTCTCTTTTCTCTCTTTCTTTCTTCTTTCTTTCTTTCTTTCTTTCTTTCTTTCTTTCTTTCTTTCTTTCTTTCTTCTTTCTCTTTCCTATAGTTTTTTTGCTATTAATATCATTTCTGAAAGTGCTTGATTCTTTTATGATCTCATCTATGGGATTTATTGTATTTTTGATTTCACATAATAATTGTAAATATATCTAAGAGGTACAACATAATGTTTTGGTACCTGTACACATTGTGCAATGATAAAATTAGGACAATTAACATATCCATTACCTTAAACACTTACCATTTCCTTGTCACAAAAGGCTTTTACTGTTGATTCAGTCTCCTTAGTCATCATTGGTTGTTTGTATTTTCTGTTTCTTCATTATTCAGTCTTGATTGAATGTGTCTAAGAATGTCAAAGTTATTGATTTATTGGAAGATAATTGCTCATACTAGCCTCTATGGCCTTTATATTTTATTGTTATAAGTGATAATATGCCCTCTTTTATTTCTCTATTGCTCTTTTTTCCTTAGTCTTGCTAAGGGGTTGTTGATTTTGCCATTTCTTTCTTGATATTCTGGGGATGGAATTCAGGAAAGTCAGACAAGCTCTCTATTGCTCTAGCACTGAGCTATACCTTCAGCCCTAGGTTCTTGATTTTGTTTTGCTTTTATCTTTTCAAAAACCAACTCTTCGTTTCATTGACTTTTTGTATTGTTTTTCTAGTTTTTATTTCATTTATTTCTGCTTTGATCTTTATTCCTTCCTTCCTTCTGCTAATTTGGGTTTGGTTTGTTTTGCTTTTTCTAGTTCCTTGCATCAGCTTTACTAATAGAGATACCTATAGACAGAAAATAACAGGATGGTAAAGATATCCCATGCAAATGGAAACTGAAAGAAAGCAAGGGCAGTTATATTTTTATCAGACAAAATGCTTCAAGTCAAATCTAGAAAATAGGATAAAGAAGATTATTACAAAATGATAAAAAGGTAAATCTACCAAAATATGTCATAATTATTAATATATATGCACCTAAAATCACAGAATCTAAATGCGTAAAGGAGTTACTAGATATATTGGAAGGAAAGATAGATTGCCATGCTAAAATTGGGAACTTCCCTCCCATGGACTGATCATCAGGACAGAAAATTTAATAAAAAATATTGAACTTGAATTACAATTTGAACTAAGTGAACCTAAGAATATTCCTTCCCATAGCAATAGAATGCACATTTTGCTTAAGTACACATGGAATATCTTCCAGGACAGATCTATGATAGTCTCTAAAGCAAACATTAAAAAATTTTAGTGGATTTGAATTATATCGAGTATTTATTTAGATTATAATAGCATGAAACTACAAATGAAAACAGGAGAAATCTTGGAAAGTACATAAATATGTGAAAATTAAATAACATGCTCCTAACCAATGGGTCACAGAGGAAATAAAAAATAAATTTCAAAAATACATTGAGATAAATGAAAAGAGGAACACGATATGCCAAAACTTATGGGATGTAGCAAAAAAAGACTTTAAAGGGAAATTTATAGTAATAATGCCTATAACAAAAAAGAAGAAAGAACTTAATGTTATACCTCAAGGAATTAGAAAATGAACAAACTTAGAGGATTGAGTTTTAAGAGCAGGAAACTAAGCTATACCAAGTTTTAAACAAGGGACAGAACCTCTTTAAAAATTTGTCTCAATTCTTGGTAACATTTATACATCAGGGATGAAATTTTCTATATCTGGTTTTTATTACTCTGGTATTCTAAGGTCAGTCTCAATTTCTTCCCTGATAAACTGCTTACTGAGTAGAGTGTGTTCTACCTCATAAGAGGAATATCCCTTCATTTCAGCACAACTTGTTTCAGCTCAGTTTTTCAAGCCAATGCATTGGAGAAGAATTAGGCTAGGGAATATTCTTGCAGACTTTCCTTCATGTGTTCCAGCATTCAGACTCTCAGCCTTGGAAGAGTTGCTACAAATACCATTGGCCTAGGGAAAACTACTCAAGATTAGGTAGTGCTATTTCTTCCTCTGCTTATCTACAGAGTGAGCCTCAATATGAGGTATCAGGGTAAAAATTACTTTCTTGAATTATTAATTTTTTTTTTTTGTCGAAACACTATGCTGCATTCTCCCAAACATGCAGAGCATGATGTGGTTGTAGTGACTTTCTCTGTCCGATTTTCACTCTGTATGGCAAGATTCTCTAAAATGTGTGGGCTGAGTTTGAACTCTAGTTTCAGGACTCAGGAATTTTTAACCCCAATCTCTATGTCTTAGTCAGCACTTTTGCTGATATGATCAAAATGGGAACAATTTTAGAGGATCAAAAATTTCTTTGGGGTTCATGATTTCAGAGGTCTCAGTCCATGGATGGCTGAGTCCATTGCTCTGTGAGACAAAACAATGTAATTGAAGTGCAAGGCAAAGGAAAGAAGCTCAGGACATGGTACCAGGAAGCAGAGAGAGACCTTTGCTCACCAAGAACAAAGTATAAACCCCCAAAGCCTACCCCCAGTAACCTATCTCCTCTAGCCATGCCCTACCTGCCTACAGTCACCACCCAGTTAATCTCTATCAATGGATTAATCCATAGATTAGGTTACAGCTCTCTCAATCTAGTTATTTCACCTCTGAGAGTTCTCATATTGTCTGACACATAAGCTTTGGTGGGGGGTACCTCATATCTAAACCACCCATTAACACTCTGCATTTTTGTTTTCTTCTATCCTTTATTGGCCATGGTAGACTGGCAATTAGCATGGTGGCAGAAGGAAGCACATGCTACTCCCTCTGCCACAGTGGTTCCTGGACATGCCTTTTAATTCTTTTGAAATGGGTGTGCTATCTCTGTAGGGTGAATGATAGCAGTCTGAAGCATTCATTTTGAAAACTGTTTACTGGAAATGGAAATTACAGTGATGTAACAGATGAGACCACCTCAATCTTGACACACAGAGATGGCTTTTTGGAAACTGAGATTTTATTATGAAATAATAATTAAATCACTGTTGTGTGCATTTTTTCCAATCTATGAAATGACCATGAAATTTGTCAACTTTTTCCAGGAAGTCACCATGAAATCAGCACAAATTTTTTCCATCAAAAATGGAGCACTATGGAGATTAGAGCTGGGATTGCTGGAGGCATTATATCTCTGCTGCTCTAATTAAATGTTTCTTGACAGAAGAAAAAAGCTTTTAATAGTTTTTTAGAACTAATTTCATGACTGTGTGGCCTGGGCATAAAAGGTTTGCTGGAAATGAAATGGGAAATAAGGTTCTGTAGGGTCTAGTTCCACTTTTAGTTAAAATCTTGTGACTATAAGTAAAGAGACCTTTAATAAGCCTTAATTTAAAGGACAGAACCTGCCTTATGTACTGGTAATGCAATATGACTTGTCTGTTTCCACTTCCCCCACACAGTCTGTTTCATCCAACGTGGGCATCCTTTAGCTTCCCCACGGTTGAAACCTACTACTTCTGTGATAGGTGTGCTTGTACTTCTCTTGGTGTGCCAAAAGGGACATTTAGAGTTAAGAAAAGTATAAAATCACTAGCCTAATCAGTGATGCTAAGGAACCCACATGTCAATCCATTCATTCATCTTTAAATTCCGATGAAATTATAAAACAGAAACTACTTTGGTCCTCAGCATTAGACACTATAAAGGAGCCATTTCTATTTAAGTTTTTCAAATGCTTTTATATTTAAATTGTCTCAGGAAAATTTTCATCTAAAATAGTGATAATAAACCTGCACACAGTAATAAAATATCCACTTCTTTCAACTTATTAACAGCTTAAAAATTATCATCTGGGTATAAATATAATGCATACATATTCAATATTTAAGGAAAAATTCACATATAAGGGACAATATCTACCTTGTATTGTGAGGGGAAGATGAACTTATTGTAAAAATGTATTTAGAGCAGTCTTGTGAATCCTTTCTGTATATTTCTAAGCATGAATTGATAAAATCTTGGAGAATAAATACCAACATGATAACAATGCTTTTCCTGGGAGGTAGACTTATGGGTGATTTTTATCTTTCTTCTTTTTATTTCAATTTCCAACTTTTTCTATAATAAACATGTATTACCTGTGTCCCAAATGTAAAAGGAAGAGAAAATTATATATAATACATATATTTTTTAAGCATTTCTAATTTAACTGTACTTGCTGTTAGCAATTTCACATCATTTGGCTTGGCTCACTGAGCTTCTCAAGTGATACCAGGCTGTTTATATTAGAGAGTACTACAAATTGGATAACCAAAAATCTCCTAGTGAGAGCTCATAAAATGACATGGTTGGATGGAAACCTGAACAGATGGGCTAACTCTACCATGTGCTATATTAACCCTGCTGTTCTCAGACTTGTGGCCAATAACACATTGAAAAAGTACAATTCTAAAAATAAGTTGGTGAAGTGGAAGATGTTAATCTATGAGTTGGGACTTGGTGAACAGGCACTTGTTGAACTGTTTCACTCTTATTAAGACCATTTTTTTTCATGACTCTGAAAATGCTGGTGCTTTAGAAGATTTCTGGAAAGATGAACTATAATGGAGATCAGGGAACAGCAGCCCAGCATGTTCCCAGCATCAGTATATTACATTCAAACTAGGGTAAGTGGTGTCTCATTATGTATATGATGATGATAAGCAAAGGGAGAGTGGACTGTCAATTGGCTAAATAAAAAGAATATGACCATTTCCTGAGCTGAATATTCCCATCACTAGTTGGAAATCAGTGACAAAAATATGCACACAGTATATGGGGAAAAATACTGATGTTATCTGTCGAGAGGTCCGAACCTAGTCCTGAGCTGTCTGTATGAATTATACATAGGAAAAAAAAAAAGAATTTAAAGCAATTTAAATTGAAAGTAAAAATGTGAAGAAGAATTAAAATTTACAGCTTTGGAAATATTCCTAAGTTACTGGTTAGTGGTTTGGATCACGACAGGTCTAAAGAGTCTCTTAGCAACAGAATAACAGCAAAAGAAAGGCAGGCCATTCTGTCTTGATTCCTGAGTGGGTATAGGGACCATGTTAACAAAAAGCTTGATTTTCTGGGGGTGGGTTCACCAATCTGTCATTCACTCAGTTTATGACCTGAAAAAAATCATGCTTTATGAAACTCAATATCCTCTTACTAAAAAATACTATTATTAAAAAGTAACGGAGCAAAATAGATGAAATCTGCTTTCTAATGTTATGATTCTGTAATAACGATGCATTTTAAAATTAGTTTTTTCAGATTGAAGTTGTCTAGAAGGAGGGTGTCCCATTCAAGATGAAGCTACAATGAAATGATGTTCTGAAGACTGTTTCTTCAAGGCATTTTGCAAATCCAATATTCAGTCAAATAGCATGGAATAAGTTGGAAGAGGTCAGGTTGGAGAGTTTTTATCTGAAATGTAATTAAGGAAATTACTCTTCTTTCAGACACATTTTGTGTTTAGTCATGGTTGAAGGCCCTGTGTGGGCCTAAAGTCCCAAACTCTGATTAATGGCTCAGCTTTATCCAACTCACTTCTTTTCCCTGCCCAAATCAGATTTTTATCTCCAAATGACTAATTTGACATTGCTGTTGGTAAAATATCAGTGATTATTATCTGTAATTAATTTGAAGGGTAGCTAAATTCTTCATTTAATCAAGATGCAAAACAATATGAGAAACTAACTCGGGGGTTTCTTAGAGGAATTGGGTTGCAAACCTAAAGTTACCAGAGCAGTTCTGGAAGCTTATTTTTTTTTAGATAGCCATACAAACTTGTAGTCTATGATTCTAAAGAATTTCAAGACTACTACTTTATGACTTGAAGGATTATTTGGTTACTGGTAAACTAAAACAACCAAATAATTCCTACAGTAATTCCATAAGATGAACAAAAACAACAAAATATATACTAGTTCTCATGCTCAATATTAGTTATGTTTAACAAACAACTTTATGAATGCTCATTATAAAACAAGGAAAAGAGTCTAGGGAAATAATTATTAGAAGAATAAAAGCTGATTTTTGGAAAAGATGCAGTTTTTAAAATGATATTTGTTATTATTAAAAATATGTATGACATCATGGGGCTTCTACAAAGACAGTTTACTGGAAGCCAGAGAAAGAAGACCAGTAACATGGTTGGCAAGAAATTTTGTTTCTACTCCATGCTCACATATGATAAAATAAAGTCATCAGTTTTTAAATTGAATGGATGGGGATAATCAAAAAATGAAAAGCTTTCCTCCAAAGACGGTTCTTGCTGGAAGATATTTCTAACAGACAAATGACTGATCTCCTTTTCAGAAAGGAGTAGACCAGGTGCTGATAAAAGGAGCAAAAATATGTAGAATTTCCTTCAAATACATAGTTTTTAAAAGTGGAAGAAATAAAAGCAAGTAAGATCTATCACTGGGAACTCTGAAATGAAAAGATAGAAGAACAAGGGAATCATAAAACACAGAAATATGAATGAACACTTAAATTGAGAAAAGGCTACTAGATTTTGGAATTGACACACTGGGCAGCCTGAAAAATAGTGAAGAGGAACACCCTAAATTTAACAGAGGAATGCACCTCAATTGTTCTATTCCTTTGCTGATGGTTCCAAACCATAATTTCCCCTCATTCTCTATTCCATTGATGGTTCTAAGCTAAAATTCTAGGTAGTATGAAACTCTGGATAAACCTTTAGATCAAGAAATTTGTCTAATTATTATTTGCTTGAGACACCTCTGAGTTTGAGAATGAGACCACTAACTTTGACCTGCAGGAATCAGAGAGACACAGTTCTATTTCCAAATGTTTGAAGGAAAGGTGTATTTCTAAGACCACTTCCACCTCTTATCTTGCTACTCCTGAATATTAATTACCACTTCCTGATTACTTTGTGCAGGCTGAGTACTTTGCATATGGTTATCAAATCTCATAATCACTTAGAAATTAAATAAACATTAGAGGGATTACATGAGTTCTCCAAGTCACCCAGACAGACATGAAAAGAACTCAAACATTCATTTGCTCTGCCTACCTAAGCCTGTCCCATTGCCATAGCCAAGATACATAAGGACTGGTGACAAATATAGGGAACTCCCCATTTTCTATTTATGGTTGACTAGGAAAACTAATATATGGTGAAAACCTAAAACAAATCAAATATCTAGTTTAAAGAGTTCTAACAGTCTTTTCCTTGAGGAATCCTAAGGCAAGTTGATATAGACCAGATACACCTTAGGTCTACCCTTTTCCTTGCAGGGTTTTTTATTTCTCCCCTCCAATCCTTTTTCTGAGTCACACCAAGGACTTGTCTCTTTCCAGTAGCGATTCAGCTGCAATATAACCCACCGTTTGGATGTCATGTTGTTAATAGCTCAATACATTTTACAGGATTTCTGAAGTTCAAAATCATTCAAAATTCTAAGAGGTAAAGGTCCTGGCTTCTGGGGAAAAATAATTTGAGGCAGAGGAGTTACTTCAGAACTTCAATCATACCATAGAGACCCTTAGCGGGGTAAACCCAACATTGACTCAGTTCTTATGCTGTTCACAAGCCATCTTTTTTCCACCCTTGAAAACCCCATCAAACATCATGTATGTTTTTCCCCAAGCACATTGTCTCTACAACTTTCAAAAACGAATTGCGGTGTGCCTATGTCCTCTTTACAGGTATTTTCACTTGATGTACTGACCCAGGAGAAGAGGTAGAAGCTTTTAACTTCTATATCAATGACACCAGGAAAACACAAGGTTTTTTCAAGCAAGACAAGTTCTATATAGGTCCCTTAGCAATTAAAGGATGGTCAAAGAAAACCAGCTTTAAAGTGGAAGTTACTTACTCCCTATCTGTAGCCCATGAAATTTCATGCCTGAAAAATCCTCGCAAACAACCAGTTTATATAAAAATATGCCAAAAGAAACAAAATTTCAAAATTATTTAAACCTACTCCCCAAATATTTATCTTTATTATCAGCACTTTCTTCATGACGATTGTCTGGATTATCTGAAAACCTTTGGAACAAAAATAGATAAGATGAATGCAGATTCTATAATTAAAAATATCTTCATGTTTTCTTTCAATTATAAGAGTTCTTAGTTTTTTTTTCAGTAAATGTTTTCATGTTTCATTATCTTGCCAAGATTTTATAGAACAAAATTATAGCCTTAAATGCCAAACAAGAATATCAATGACAAATTGTTAAAGAAAAACTTATTTTTATCTTCTGTATCTTTTTAGTCTCCCTGAATCTTGCACCTGTGAGGGGTGTTTTGTATAGAAGCTTGGAGCCATTGGGGATTCCCTCAGATCTAACATTTTGTTGGCTGTGAATTGTACCCCATTATGTGCTACACTGCACTTTATTTCCCACATTTGGCACTTTTAGTGATAATTCCTCCAAACACACACAGGGAGCCATGCTTGGTATTCTTTAAAGGGAACAAATAGATGAGCTAATTGTTTTAAATGTCTCCAATGAGATAAGTGGCAGGATGCTGGAATTGATCATCTAATTACCTATTTGCTACAGAGAAGAGGAAAATCCAGCCATAATTAATGTTTAGGGAATGCAAAGTTATCTTCCTAAATCAAGGTAAAATAAAATAATCACAGTGAGGACTTATTTATTGCAGAAACATTCAAATGATTTGATTGATATTGGGGGGATTGGCTGTTTTTTTCCCCCTAATTGAGGGTTGGCACATATGATATGGTATTACTAAAGAATTAATCTGGAATTTAATTCTGATTTATAAGCATTTTCACTTACAGAACTTTCAGAACATTGGATGCCTTTCCACTTAATGTCAAGAGGAGAATGGCTCTTCAGTTCCCAGGCCAGGGCCAGCCACTTACCCATTTGCCTGCCGTTCACAGCATAAAAAGGGCAATGGCAGAACACGATTGCTAACTCAGCCATCTATGCCGTTATTACCAGGAAAGTATGAAAGTATCCTACAGGATATCCACAGGAAGGCATCTTACAGGATAAACATAACTCTGTCGAACAACCTTCATTTATTTCTAGTGCATATGTATTTATTCTATGTGTAGTAATATTATGATTAACTCAGGGGAAAGACAAAAGCTATCACAGAGTAAGAAGAATTTTAGATGAAAAATGATTTGTTTAGTCCTCTCACAGTTTTCCAATTATCTTGACAAATTTTATGGGTTAATTTGATGCTGTGTTGTGCAAATGACAAGTCAGATATTACTATACATAGTTGATGCTCACTGCTCTTTTATCAGTTTCTGCTCTATTTCCCAGCTCATCCCTATCAAAGTGGAAGTACCTTTTTTTTTTTTTTTTTTTTTTTTTTTTTTTAACACACCTTTGCTCACCTCTGGAATGATTTGGGTGTGATCTAGAGAAAAAGTGGTCAGGGAGGAAGTTTTGATGTTTAAGTTTCTCTGCTCAGGCAAATTTGACATTGCATTTCAATGTGGACTGGTGTAACCTATGAATAGTAGAGATACCATGGAATATGTCACCAAAAACTAGAAACTTCTGACAGCTAAATAGACATGCATATTTAAATTCATTAGGATAGAGGTAGCCCCAAGAAAACGGGAATGTGTGATTACTCTGTCTAGGAGATTTCATCAACATTCAGAGCAGTATTTATTGGTCCAATCCTATCCTATTGCATATAACTCCCTAGAATGAACCTGGGAATCTAGCAGAAGATGGTTGTGATAGAATGGGGGCTTGGTAGCATGGGGTTTCAATTGTAGAAATCTTTGGTTTCTGCTATTTATCACTTTAAAACACACACATACACATGCATGTTCACGCATACACACACACTTGGGAAGAAGCCAACTGTTGATGTATTTGGCATACTAAGATTTGGATGGATAAATACTAGTGCTTGGAAAGGAATGGGGAAGAGAAGGATGTAGATAATGGGACAAGATTTTAGAGGTTATATTTCAATTGCAGGTGCAATTGAGGACTGCTAAAATAAGTCCTGTTTAGAGTTTACAGGATCCTACATTAATAAGTTTCCTTTCTAGTTAAAGACACTCAGCAACTTTGTTGGTGGGAACATCTGGCTTATGTGTTCTAAAATCTTGGAAGGTGGCAAGGCTCTCAAATGGCAGTTATGGCTATTGAAGATGCAATCTGGCATTAGTGAGGATTTCGATTTATGATGAGAACCAGGACAGGTTTACTCAGTACCTCCAATTGCAAATGGGGTTATAAGTTTATTTGAAAACATCTCTTGCAAAGCACTAGGAATTGGTAGAGGCCAAAGATGGAGATTAATTTCCAGTGCTAAGGAAGACTATGCATTTCTTAAAGTTTTCATGTTTTTTTTTCTGAATTTTTAAGGTGTGGGAAAGATATGCTTATGTGCCCTGATGACCTCCCCAAATCCTTGGAAGTATGAAATATGAGAAAATTGGATTGAGATATTTTAATTTTGGAAATTTTGAGGACATTTTCATATTTTGGGTAGAAGACAGCCCCAAAGGAAAAATTGCCACCACACAGATTATCAAGAGGATCCTTTCATCTGGGAAGAGGAAGAGTATATGAATTTGAGGAGGGAGATGTTCCGTTTTTACTTTTGAACTTAAATTTCTGTCTTTGTCAAGGTAAAATAAGTACCACTAAAATAAAATTCTTTTAACCATCTTCATGGGAAAAATAATTTGACAGGCAAGATTGTTTTTCAGATGTGTTTAATAATTTGTAAAATCAACCTGGAATGCCCAGAAGTCATCACTAAGCAAATTTGTGGTTTGGAGTATTCATTTTGGCCAATGTACCTTCAAAGTGAACGAAAAATTTTGACATTCAAATCAAAGAAATTATTGAGTATATTGTATAATTATATTATATATACATGATTAAGAAAGCCAATAAGGTCTATTTGGTTTTAATGAGAAAACAAAATATTCTAAAATAAAACTAATGACTAAAAAGTTTTTCATAAAAATTATCTACCCTTAAGCAAATATTTAAAAAAAATCTACTAAGAAAAATTTAATTTTTAAAAGTCTGCAAATCCACCACTGGAAGGAAAAAAGTGTTGTTTCTAGATCCACCTACAAGCAAGCATTTATACCCAGCCTAAGAAGGGCTTGTCCCCATAGTTAGCAAATAAGCAGGAAGCTCCTAAAAGAATTCAAGAAACTTGAATCTGCCATTCCATTCAATTTAGTTTCGACCCATTGGGTTTTTATCATTTCACCTGGAGAATATTTAAGCCAGACTGTAGTTCAACAACCTTATACTAGAATAGAATCACTAGTTTAATCAATAAAACATTATTTAGGATCCTCTGCATATAAAGCATTTGGGGAAGTAAAGAAGGAAACATGTGAGGTATGCCTGCAGAGGTCATCTCGGGTCCTTAGAGTTACCATTAGTTGGACTCCAGAGTGTGACAAGGACTTGAGAGAGAAACAGAAGCCATTTGGGTTTCTTCTCAGTAGCTGTAATAATCATCTTTGCCAGACAAGAAAAAAAATATGAAAATAGTGTAGAGTTGTGACATTCAAAAACACTGTAAATCAATTCTTTACTGGTACAAAGCATTCTACCATTTAAAACCAGCAGAGAGGACACTTAGAATATATTAAGAAAGCAAAAGGCCAGTGAAATTTAAGTGCTAAAATAAGTTACCTGTAATGTTAGTGGAGATTTCACACATCTGTGATTAAATAGGAACTTAGGTAAACAAACAAGAATGCATGAGGTCTTTATGGTCAAAGCAACCACACAGCGGCCTGAGCTGTTCCATATGGGGCTCAGGAAAAATTGCATTTGTCCAGGGCCTTTGCACGTGAAGAAGTTTGCCCTAGATTACCGGAAGTGATGAACTAGTGGGTAAATGCTCTTTTAACTTTGAGATCATTATAATTAAAAACATGTATAGTGAAGGTAATTTAAAAAAAAACTTGGTATGAATACTTTCCTTTAACTTTAGGTATAATAGGTATGTATTCAAGTGCTTAAAATATAACAAGAATAATCTGATATTTTACACTATTTATTTTGATACCAATCTAAAATATGTACTTGAGCAGTTTACTTGGATTAGTGATTTAAACTTGCCTTGAATTAAGAGTGATTTAAAAGTGCCCTGAAAACTATAAGGCACTTTTACTAATGTAAATAATGTTGACATGCTAAGAGAAATGAAATCATAAATACAATTGGTAATATTTATAGGAATCACTTAAGTATGGGAGAAACTTTTGTTTATTAGGTAGAAAATGAAAGTAAAAAAAACCAAGGTTGATTATATTTAAAGTTTAATTTAAAATGTGTAAAGAAAATTTTTTAACTAAAATCCTCTAAAATGTCATTTCCAAAATAAGTAGTATTTTGTATTCCAAAATAAGTAGTATTTAGTATTATAAATAATACTAAATTTAAGCTGTATTTTTAAAAAATTTTTTTAAAAGTCTTTAAAATTTATAGCAGGCAAAAAACAAACAAACAAATACACACACACATTTTGTTTCTGTGTATTAAAGGTATCTTCAAGGGTACCAAAAAACCCATGTCGGGAGATGAGAGAAAAATAATATCTTTTAAAAAATGTCAAGATAATAATTCACTAAATGTCCCAATGCATAGCTGATGGTTAAATAAATTATGCAGACAACAATAAAGCTATGAGTTTAAAGAAGGAACAGCTCACTGTGGTCTCAATTGTTCTGTAAAGTTCAATTAAAATGTATTAAATGATCCCCAGCTTCATGCTCATGAATCCAGTTGAATAGATCTCTAAAATTTGCATTATAGGGTGACGATAAAAGGGACAGGGGTCACTTATCACCATCGCTGTTCAAAATGAGAAATTATGCTCTCATAGGAAAGTGTCTGAAAATATTATCATTTTTTTTAATGTGAGGATGTCAGGGTGTTTTATTGATTAGTGTTTTTGTATTTATTGTTCCCTGAATGTGGAAATGTGCCCCTTTGACTGAGCAGCATTTCTTGCTCAGTATTGAAAAATGACCTCATTCCTTTGTAAGTATTAGTCACATTTTAATGGGGACATATTCAATGTTTGTACAAGAACTCCCGAATCTTCTGAAAGCGTTATCATCACACATGGGTGAATTTCAATTACTGATGGTGCCGCCAATTCAATGTTCTTCGTATATTATGATCATAGATGAAGGTGAATTTAAGATGGTCAATGACTAAAGGCATCCAAGCAACTGATGTCGCTTGCTTTCTGTTCTGTATCCTTTCTGCTGCTAATTGTTGCTCTTCCTAGTAAGCAGGATGTGTTATTCCAAAATATGCTAAGCTTTGAAAATATAAGATCATTCTCTGTGCATGATCACTTCTTTCGGTTAATGCATCATTGTTATTTCCTATTTGGTTCATGGGGGAAAAAATGATACATAAGCAGAACTGGGGTTTGAAGTTAAATCTCAAGAAAGGGAAACAGATTTAGCTGTTAAAAGGAGAAAAGGAAAAGAAAAGTTTGATATAAAACAAGAAGAACTTTTGAGTTATACTTGCAAAACAACTGGTAGGATAACAGTCTCTTGAGTGCTTGGACTGACAATAGACACAGAATGGGAGATGCTTTGCTAACTCCATCCAGGCAGCAGGGAACTGAAGACAGATGCTTTTAAGTGTTAGCCTGAGTCTGGCAGGAGGTGCAGACCAAGGAGCAATTTTAGAATCCATTAGGTTGCTCCTGAGACCACCCTCCTCCCTCTTTACCTACCTGGAATGTTATTTCCTCCACTGTCAATGGGAGATAATAATATTTGTCTTGCACTGTTGTGTGAAGTGCTGATGTAGAGCAGGCATTTAGTATAAGAAGACGGTTTGAATGTTAATAAGAGAAGGAAACTTCTCACACAAATAAGAAGCCACATCCTGTCCAGAGATTCCTTTTCTTCATCTGTTGAATCAGGAGTCAGGACCCCATTTCCTGGGTTGTAGACAGGATTACATCAGTAAAGCACATGAAAGTGACTCCCACAGAGTCTGGTTCATCCTAAGTGCTAAGTGAAGCCTTTTCCCTTCTCTTCACCTACAGATTTGGGGGATGGATGTTTCCTTGATGTTTTGGTGCTCTTATTATAAATTTCTACATTTGTGAAAAATTTTAATGGTACCTTAATTTTTATTTAAAACCCAATATTTTCTAAGGAACTAGATTTGTAATGAATAGCCAATGTTCCATGGTAAGTTAAATTAGGGATTTAGTGGTAAGATATTCAGGAATATATCTATTCTGTAGGGGAAACAATTGCATCTACAGAATAGAAGAATTAAAGAAATTGAAAGAACACTCAATCTGCCATCTACCAATTAACAGAGTCTCCATTCCTGGGTAATCTAATCTAGGAGACAGGAGTATTGGCAATGAACTTCTAAAAAGGGCATTAGAATAATCTGTTGATCAGCAAGGCTGTTTATTACACTTATTGTAGCAAGAGACAGTACCTTCTTGACAGAGTCTTACTAGTATCTTGGGGGAATTTTGTAAGATTTAAAATTTCATTTGATGGCAGGATACATTAAAATGACACTCAGAAAAATTAAAGAAAAGGAGAACTTTTTGTTTATTAGAGCTGTAAAAGAGAGGTTTGCTGGGTAGGACAGTATGAAGCTCAAGCTTAAAATGCCATTTTGGTACACTAAGAGTCATGCACCCCATGTGCCAGAATGTAAGAAGATGTAAGAAGAAACCACTGAGGTATATGTTCCATAGGCTGCAGAATAGTACAAATCCTGAAGGACACTCAGGATTTTTTCGTGCTTGGGGGCACAACCTCAAGTGACTAGACCCATGGACCGGCCATTGCCCCAGTGAAGATTCACTTGTCCTCCTCTCTTCCCTCGTCCCTTTGCAAAACTCTATAACTACTAATTGTACCATCCTCACAAGATATCATGTTACACTACTGGTTCTTTGTTCTCTGACTCCCCTCTTCTATAAAAGTGCAGTACTTCCTTAATAAAGTTGAGATTGTGTCACAGAACCTGTCTCCCGGAGGCATTGGCTACTCTGTCAGCCTTACCCCCTCCAGAGAGGAAAACATCCACGTAGACCGCGCAGGCAGGAGGACATAGAGTCATCTGGCTTTCATGGGCTTCCTAGGGACTAACTTGAATAATTTCCTGATTTCTGGCACATGGGGACTGTATTTATTTATTTGTCTGGTACTGAGCCATGGAATAATTCAGGTAGCTGGATAGTGCCCAGGAGCAAGAGCACCCAGTAAAGAAGTATTTGGTGTATGAATTAAATCAGTTGCTCAAGGAGGGCAACTGTCAAGACTCAAGTCCAGGGTTTAAACCTATGTCAAGACAGCATTTAAACAACAACTCCAAAACAAACTCCAGAATCTGTATTGTAGGAGTATATTGTGAAGACATTTCTCACATATCAGGGTCTGAGTTCACATGGTATAATATGGGTCTTTCATGGCAGGGTCTGACTGGCATTGGGCAAAGTGCAGAGCAAAATAGTTTAATATTAGGGAATCACAGAGAGGCAAGTGTCTGGAAAGAGAACTTGATAAACTCCTGCTTGGCAAGCCAGCTATTTGCCCAGGTGAACAATTCATACTCTTGAGAGGAGGTTGTTTGCCTAGATGCACAAACTATTTACCTGAATGCATTAGTATTTAGGAATTTCCTAAAACAAACAGTGAAGTTTTGTTATTTTTTGTTTCTCCAGGCTAGAATGTCTTAGAACAAATAGAAACTGCATGTTGACACAGGTGTCCTTAGGTCTGAGTCCTGATAGTTAAGGATTGTGGATTCAGGTGTCCTTAATTCTCAGAGGGAAAAAAATATAAATTGGTTTCGTAGATTCCAGGAATAATATAGAGTATACTTACATGACTGATACACATGAAACGTAAACCTACAGAGCAATGATGGATGTATATGCTCATGAATACATAGAAAAGTAGATTGGAATATTCAATGTTTATGCACATTTTGGAGTGTGTATCCATGTGATATTCTCTTCTACAGAACATAAAGCTAGAAGATTTAAATGAGAAGGAGACTAGGCAATGTACTGCAATTGAAAGAGCATTGAAATGCAAACACAGACATAGACTTCAAGCTGAACTTGATCTTAGCTTGTTATTAAGGTGATGTTTCTATTTGGGTGAGTCGCTGATTTTAGTTTTAGGACAAGAACTGTACTTTTCATTTTGTTCTCTTTGTAACCATAATGTGGTGCTTCACATAAAACTAATGATAAGTCAATAGCTATTGAATCAAGGAATGGATGAATTTGATGGAGAAATGTTCATGGAAGAAATGGGTATTGAATTTGGCAACAAATTGGGTGGAATTGGGGAGAAAGAAGAGGAAGCATTCTAAAAGTGGATATGATTAGTAAAAAATAAATGATCTGACAATAAAACATTAACTCAATGACAGGGCTAGTGAAGTAGGGCTGGTCACATGAAATGGAAGACCTGACAATCCAGGATATTATACTTGAAAGGCTTGAGAGTGATTCTTCAACTTTTTGTATTAAGAATTTCTAAAAACCAAGGAAGGGAGCCAGTTTTTGCAGTCCCAGGACAAATCCTTGAAGGATACTGGTAAGCCCCAAGTCTATAAATGTCTGCAATGGTTTAGATATGAGGTGCCCCCTAAAAGCTTATGCGTGAGAGAGTGCAACAAAGTTTACAGGTGAAATGATTGAATCATGAGAATCTTAAGCTAATTATGTGTTAATTCACTTGAATGGATTAACTGTGTGGTAACTATAGATGTGTGTGGGTGTGGGTGGAGGTGGTAGATCACTGGGTGTGTGCCTTTGGAGTATATATTTTGTCCCTGGTGAGTAGAGCTCTTGCTACTTCCTGGTGCCATGTCGTGAACTGCTTTCCTTTTCCAAACCCTTTCTGCCTCACCTTGGGCCCAGGCAATTGAGTTAGCCATTTGTGGACTGAGATCTCTGAAACTGTGAGGGTCACATAAAATTTTTCTCCTGTAAAATTATTCTTGTCAGATCTTTTGGTCACAGTGGCAAGAATTTTAACCAAAACAATGTCTTATTTTATATTAAAATTTTTGTGTCATACTTATTCTACCTCATAACGTGTCCTTGTTAGTTTTGCTGTAAAAATATTAATGTCTCCCAAATCCTTGAGTCAAAACGTCTTCAGGAATTTTAGTAGACAAATAACATAATGAAGACAAATTAAAAATTACTGACCAACAAATGGCTATTTGAGGGGGGACATTTTTCAGGCAGGAAATGAGATGTCTGGCAATTCCACCGTATGATGGCGAGGATAGAGAAGGGGTTGGCCTGTGGGCCAAATGCTGATAACCATGTGTTTTATAAATATTTTGGACACAGCCATGCCATAAATTTACATATTGTATACAATTTTTTTTATGCAATAAGTCATTGCTAAGTATTGCAACAGAGACTAAATAGCCTTCTGGCCCTTTCCTGAAAAAGATTGCTGACCTCTGTTTTAGCATGATGTGGTGTCAGTGGGGTCAAAGAGGATAGAAATTCTCATGAAAGTAACTGTGCAGAAATAGTTGACATTAAACCCCCCAAGAGAAGAACCTGCTTTGCAATATATAAGATGCATGTTTTAAAGGAAATAGGATACCTACACTTTATCCATTTCAAAGGCAACTTGAAGTTTTCAAGCCTGGGTGACTCAGAAAATTGTGGTGTCATTGGCAGACATGAGGTGATGGAGAGAAAGCCAGTTTAAGGGAGCTCGATCTTTTACATATTGATTTTGAGGTGGCAGATTAACTTCAAAAAATTGGCTAATGAGATGCTGGAACTATTGGCTTGTACCTTGAATGCAAGATGATGATGGAAGATATAGATTCAGGAATCATCAACAGAAGATATAGCCATAGTCAATGTAAGTGATAGAAAAACATTCAAGATATTTCATGATGAAAGAAAAAAGAAAGGCACAAAGGCAGAGAGGTTTGTCACTGGGCAGGATAACAAGAGAGTCAAAGGACTGTTTATCTTGTGACAGTCTTCAGCCCCCCCATCTAGTTTTTTCGGTTGTCCTTTTGTTTTCTGTCAATTGAATAAGAAAATGACCAACTCTTATTTTGGCGGTGGGTACCGGGTATTGAACTCAGGAGCACTTGGCTACTGAGCAACATCCCTAGCCTGATTTTGTATTTTATTTAAAGACAAGGATCTCACTGAGTGGCTTAGCACCTTGCTGTTGCTGAGGCTGGCTTTGAACTTGTGATCCTCCTGTCTTGGCCTCCTGAGCTGCGGGGATTACAGGCTGAGCGACCATGCCCGGCAGAAAATGGTGAACTCTTATGAGAAAGTTTTTCAAGGAAACAGAATAATGAATTTGAAATACATTTATAGCTCTGAAAAAAAAAAAGAGTCACTACAGGCAAATTCCAGGGATTATGATTATTATCCAAGAGAACCTGCAATGCCTCAGATATTATAATACTATGGGTCAAATTATTCCTTTTGTGAATGCAGTTAACTGTATAATATGTCACTCTGAAAGTGTGACTTGATCCAGCATTAAGAATGAGATTCTATGGCATTTCCTTGGGGGAAAATGAGTGGAGTGACTATCTGAACAGCTTAGAGCTTGTTAGATTTCTTTCCCACTTCAGTTTTACAGTTAAGATGTCTTAATGTATGATAAATGAGGTGAAGATTATCCCTCTAAGATTTTAGGGAGTATATAAATGAACTATCTGTATTAACTCAGAACTAGGACAATCAGAGTGGACTGAATTAACATCCATTCCTTTTATCAACCCTCACCTTTCTTTGTTGGGTCAAAAGCTGTATCCACATGTACATGCTCCCACTCAAATTCCTTTCCTCTCAAATAATACTGATTTGATATTCAGGTACATAAAACCAGATGGTGGAGAAGTCAGAGCCAAGGTGAAAGACCTATATTCTAGGCTTTCATTCAGTTTGTCATTAATTATGCTACTCAAGACCTAGTGAGACAAAATTTTTAAAAACTACCAGATGTTTTTGAGGAAGGGGGAATAGGCAAACACAGATCCTTTCACTTTCACTATAGTTGGTTGTCCTTAATTAACTTGCCTAAGCTTGAAGGCCAATGTATGTGCCTTTATAATGCTCTTACAATATGCTTTTGGTCACTGGTACTTTCTTCATCATGTTATAAAAATAAACAGAGATAAAGTTATGGAGATGGGAGAAAAAATTGATGCGGCTTAGAAAGATCATTAAGAAAAGCAGCTTTGTTATTTATCTGCCAAGGTTGATTCTGGGGAGAAACAATGCCATTAGCACTGTCTTGGATAATCGATATTTACTCTGATCCTCCCAGTCATTCAGAAAGAAAATGGATTAACAGAAAATAAAACACTAACCTCCAAATATAACTACATGCTGTGACCATGCCTATGTAGTTTTGCTCAAAGTCAGTGGGAAAGATGCCTTAACCATATGCAGAGAAAGACTGCAGAGGAGACACCTGTTTTCTATAGACATCATGAACCTAAAATCCTCCCATCAGCCATGAGGGAAAAAAGACTAGATTTGTATTCAGCTATGAATAAATATGGCCTAAATCAATGACTTAAACAAATTATAATCTTATTTTCCCACCCAGCAAAATGTCCAAGATAGCTATCCTGCTCCACAGTGTCATTAAGAACACAGATCTCTGCTTCTCTTTAGCCGTGGTAGCATGTATCTATTGTCTCAGTCACAGGAACCACCTTCCTCTCTACTTTTGCTCTTTTCTCCTCTCTAGCCAGCTCTCTAGCCAGCATGTGCCAGGCAGGAGAAAAGGGAAGTGGTGTGGTGGAAATGGCTCAGGCCAGCTCACTCAGACTCCCTTTAAAAGCACTTTCCCACCAATCACATCTGGTTGGACAGACTGTGACTGCGACATCAGACAACCACTAGCTACCAGAGGCTGAGGAGTTGTTTTGGGCTATCCACATGGCCACCCTGAGTGAAATGAGGATTCTATAGACAGGACCGCAGAGGGCATAGATATTGGATGGCAGCCATTTGTCTCCTTCAGGGGCATTAGTTTCATGCCTCCAACACTCTTTTAAGTTGGCAATGCTTTGTCCAGATGCTGCTCAGATCTGGTTTCTATACTTCTGGGTAAAGTCCACAGGTAAAGAACCTGTGCATTGTGAGTTCATGCATAGGAGTTTTTCACTTCTACAATTCAAAAAAAGCAGTATAACAAGTTCTGAGATGGAGAGGAAAGAAAGGATGAAAGAGAGAAATGATCTTAAAATCTCCCTTGCTCAGACAGTTGGGGCAGTCATTCTTTCTAACTCATTCTTTCCACAAGTCCTCATTAGAAAAATCTTGGGTTAAAACTGCAATAAAGAGGAAGTGGGTAAAATGTCTGTTTCCATCTCAAATGTGGGACATTCCACAGAGTCTGAAGCCCCTTTTTTATTGAAAGGCTGACCTATACTATAATATACTTCCACTTTCAGGCACTCTCAGAAAGTCCAGAGTTAAATGAAGTTGCTACTTCTGTTAAAACAGAGCAGTTAGGTTTAATTTTCTAAAATTAATTTAACTTCTTAGAATAGTTTTAAATTTCCATAAAAATTAATTACAAAGATAGTACATAGAGTTCCCATGTACCCAAACCCAGGATCTCCTATTATCAACATATTAGTGTTGGATATTTGTTGCAATTCATGGACTATTAATAGACTGTGGGAGTTTCTTAGACTTTATTTGTATTTGGCGAACTTGACCGTTTTGAAGAGTTCTGGTAAGGGTTTTTTCCTTTGTAAACAGGTCCTTCTATTGAGATTTATTTTATGTTTGCTCATGATTAATGTTGTGTGGAGGAGGAAAACCACAAAGTGAGGCACTGTTTTTACCACATTGTGTTTGTGGATATTGATCTTGATCAGCAACCCAAGTTAGTATTTGTATGGCTTTTCCACTGTGAAGCTGTGGGCCCCTTCTCCTGAAAGGAGGCCTATGTGGCATTCTGTCGGGAGACAGATATGCCTTTCAGGTCACTTGGGGACTGGGGCCCCATCCTCCTTTCCTGTGTTCTGTGAACAGGATGTTCTTCTATGGTCTGTAAGACAGTTCTTCAGGGTCTGTGAAACTGTCACATTCTGTGTTCACATGGTTGTTTTTTACTTTCTGTTACCAACCTATAATCTGCCAAATAGGCTGGTAACTGCTTATGCAAGGCTTGACCTTTAAGGTGTATGTCTAGCTTAAATGCAAGCATATAAAAGACAGTGTTGTGCACAGTAAAGACAGAAGCAGCTTCCTATGTGACAAGTGCTCCATCTCTCCCAAATAAAGCTCTTCTCCTCAGATCTTTGTGCAGAGACTGAGTTCTTTTCCCCTCATACTTCGAAGTTGCACCCAGCGTAGTGCAATTGGCCTACCTCCGGTGTTACAGCCCTGTGCAACATAAAGTTACCCTTTTATTCTCCTTTTTGCTATTCTGAACTCTGTTGAAAGAAGTCAGTATGCATAGCCTGCTTAGAAGAAGGGAAGTATGCTCCATCTCTTTGCAAAGCATCTACATAAAATAATTTGGTATTCTTCTTTACGGGAGATTTGTCTGTTTTCCCCCATTTATTTATATTTGTATGGCATCATGGATATTTTATACTTCCAGTTTTAATCCAATCTTGTTTAATGTATTTGCTCAAATTCTTCCAGCCATGTCCATTGTGACCTCTTTCAACTGGCTCCTACTTCCCTTTGATATACCCCACCATTATGGCACTATTTTTTTTTTTCCTAGCACTCCCTTACTTTCCTTGCTTTAGACTCATCTTGTATCCTTTTTATCTGTGTTCTAGAATTATCCACTTCTCCAAGAAGCTTGGTTTCTGTTTGGTTGGATAATGATATTAGAAACCAAGGTAGGTGTATGTTCATTACTATGCAGTATAGTTGAGTATAGTTGCTCTTAGCTGATGGAGCATGGAAACTTATGAGTATATATTAACTCATTTATAAACACACACACAGAGACACACATGCATATTTCTATATTAAACATTTGTATCTGATAAAGTTAAACATGAATTCATGCTGATGTCCAAACTCTTAATCCATGAATGCATAGACAATTGTAGCCATGTCCTCGTACTTATCTATAAATGCTCACGACAACAGTCATAAACTGGGTCCCACAAACTGCCATCCATCTACTTAATTGTTCAATTCCAGTATATATGTTTAAAAGAATCAGAGCTGTTCACCTGTATCCCTGTGGGGAATAACCTTATTAACTAGAACACAGTTTTGTCTTTAGTTTTATAATCTTCATTCATTTCGAAAGTTACTTAGGTCACAACCTTGTCCCCTGATACCTTAAGTGAGATTCTGTCACAAATTTTATTCAGTTAGATTGTTTTGTCACATTTTTTATTCCATCTGGGCATGTCTCTGACCACCAGTATGACTTAAATTTATGTACATTAGGGTTTTTTTGTGTTGTAAGTACATGTGAATTTTGACAAGGCAGAGTGTCATTTATCCACAATTATAATCTCATAGAGACAGCTTCACAACCTTAAAAATGCCTTTTTGTATCATCTGTTTAACTATTCTCTTCTTTATCTTGAAATCCTGGCAACTACTAATGTTTTTACTGTCTATATAGATTTGCCTTTCCCAGAATACTGTATGATTTTGTAACTTGTATGTGTATGTAGTTTTATAGCATGTATGTACATAACTTGTATATCAGTGAATACAAGGTATGTGTGTGTGTGTGTGTGTGTGTGTATAATTTCAGTGTATGTGTATACACTGGTTGAAGGCTATCTTGATTTCATACAGGTTTTGGTATTTATGAATAATATTTATCTGATATATTCTATAAATACTTATATGCTATAAATATTTATATACAAGCTTTGTGTGTTGTGCACAGACGTTTTCAAATCAGTTGGGTAAATATCTAGGAGTGCCATTGATCAATCATATGATAAGCCTGTGCTTACCTTTGTAGTATCTGGACAAATTGTCTTTCAAAATGCCAGTACCATTTTGCATTTTATCTGCAGTGAATGACAGTTCCTGTTGTTCCATATCCTCACCAGTAATTGGTATTGTCAGTCATTCAGACTTTAGCCAATCTTTCATTATTTCAGTTTGCAGTTTCCTAATGGGAGTGATGTTGAGCACCTTTTTCTAAGTTGCCATCTTTTATGATGATGTGTCCATTCAGATCTTTGGCTCATGTTTAATTTGGGTTTTCTCTTTTTCTTGTTGAGTTTTAAGAGTTATTTTCACATATTAGAAACAAGTTTTTTTCCAAGATAATATTTTTGCAAGAATTTTCTTCCAGACTGCAACTTGATTTTTATTCTTTTAACAGTGTCATTTTAGTTAGCAAAAGTTTTTAATTTTAATAAATTCTAACTAATCAATCTTTTTCTTTCAGGAATTATGCTTTGGTATTACATCTAACAACTTATAACTAAACTCCAGGTTATGTAGATTTTCCCTTGTATTTTTTTCTATAAGTGTTATTGTTTTGTGTTTTGCATTTATTCCTATGACTCATATTGAGGTTATATTTGCATAAGGACTACTTCTAGAATTTGTGTATGTTTTATTTTATGGTTTGTTTTTGTTTCACATAGGAATATCTGTTCAGTATGCATTGTTGAAAAGATTATTCTCTTGCTATTGAATTTTCTTTGTTCTTTGTAATAATCAATTGACTATATTTGTGCCAGCCTACTTCTGGGTTCTATATATTCGGTTTTAATGATTACCTTTAATGATTTCTTTCATCAATATCTGTCTTGATTACCATATGCATAAGTTTTGAATGCATGTTGTATTAGTCCTCCAACTTCATTCTTCTTCCATGTTGGGTTTACTATCCCAGGTATTTGGTTGTTCTGTGAAATATTCAGAATTATTTTATCATTATTCACAAAACATCTCCCTAAGGTTTTATTGAGATTGTATTAAATCTACAGATCAAGTTGGGAATGAACAATTTACATCTTTCCGATAATGATTCTTCCAGTCCATGAACATGAACTATCTTTCCTTTTATTTAGAACTTTAATTTCTTTAAACACATTTTGTTGCTTCCTTCATATGCATTGCATATATATTTTGTTTGCCTTATATCTAAATATTTCATTGTATTGGTACTATTAAAAATGGTATAAAAAATTTGTCACTAGGTAGCACACAGTGGCAGTTTAGAGTAAAGATATTGGCATTAGGCTACTTGGATGGGGTACTGGCTCTTTCACATACCAGTTTGAAACAGATCATTTAACACCTGAACTTTAGTTTCCTCATCTATAGTATCTACTTCATAGAGTTGTCATGAAGATTAAATGAGAAAATCCCTTTGTCTTTTAGCCTACAATACTCAATATATGCTATTTAAAAATATTCCTCTGTTTGTTAGCATTTAATAGTCAATAAAAGTTAGTTACTGCTGAAAAAAAACAAATGGTATAATTTTAAAATTTCAAATACCAACTTACCATTGCAGGTATAAAGAGGAAAACAGTGACTATTGCTTAATAATCTTTTATCCCACAAGTTTGCTATATTATCTTATTAGGTCCTGGAGTTGCAGGTTTATGGGTGTGTATAATTTAAATATTTGGCATTTTTTTTCTTTTTTTCTTTTTTTTTTTTGGTACTGGAGATTGAACCCAGAGGCACTCCACCACTGAGCCACATCCCCAGCCCTATTTTGTATTTTATTTAGAGACAGGGTCTCACTGAGTTGCTTAGGGCCTCACTAAGTTGCTGAGGCTGGCTTTGAACTTGCAATCCTCCTGCCTCAGCCTCCCAAGTGCTGGGATTACAGGCATGCGGCACAGCGCCCGGCCATATTTGTCATTTTTCACATTAAAAATGTAGAAAACATTTTTCTCATGTTATCTGAAAACAAAGAGAATTTGATTTTTCCTCTCTAATCTATACATTGACCATTTTCTTTTCATGTGTTATTGTGGTATCTAGGACTTCCTTTATGATATTGAAAAGGAGTGATAAGAGAAGAAATCACTATTTTTGGATGCTATTCTATAAGTGTACAATTCCTCACTATTAAGCATGGTGCTAACTGTAAGTACTTAAATGATAGTCTTTATCAATTGAAGACATCTCCTTCTATTCTGAGTTAGCTGAGAGTTTTTGTCATTAGTGGATCCTGGTGTTTGTCGGTTTTTCCTTGCAGCTATTAACATACCCATTTAATTTCTCTTCTTTAACCTGTTATGAGATGGATTATGTTAACTGATTTTTGAAGGTTGAACTAGACTGGTATACAGGAATAAATGCCATTCAGGAATGATGCATAATTCCTTTTAAACATTGTTTGATTCAGTTTGTTAGTATTTTGTTGAAAATGTTTGCTTTATGGTTATGAGAGAGATAGATTGATCTCCAGTGTTTATTTCTTGTAATATCATTATCTAATTTTATTCTTAACAAAACGCTGACATCACTAAATAAAATAGGAAGTGTTTGCTTCTGCTTTTCAGAAAGAAATTAAGGAGACATGGTATCATTTCTGCCTTGACATAACTCACAGTGAAACCATCTGCTTATCAGTTATTAATATTTTGATCCAACATTCATATTAAAGAGTATGTATAGACCCATCCTGATTCCCATATTTCTCTTTCTGAGTATTAGTAGTTTGTGCCTTTTAATGAATTGGTCCATTTCATTTCTGTTATCAAATTTTGGTGTGTGGAGTTAGGTATTAATAATACTTCTTTATTATCCTTTTAATACCTATGAGATTAGTACTGATGAACCTTTCCATTTATGATATTGGTAATTTGTGTGCTTTCTCACTTTGTCATGGTTAGGCTCTCTAGAGGATTATCAATTTTACTGATATTTTCAAAGAAGCACCTTTGCATTTAAAAAATTTTCTCCCTATATTTTTCAGTTTTAAATTTCATTGATTTTAGCATAAATTTTTTATTATTTCTTATTTTTAGAGGATATTTGCAAATATTTATTAAGTGCTCACTAAATGTCAGGCACTCTTCCAAATGCTTTCCATGTAATAACTCATTTAATTTTCACAACAACCCATGAAATAGCTATCATTATTATCCCTATTTTTATTTTTTATTTATTTTATTTTATTTTTTATTTTTTTTATTTACTTATTGATTCATTGAACACAAATGGAATACAGCTATTGTTTCACTGGTTGTACACAAAGTAGAGTCACACCAACTGTGAGTTCATGCATGTACACAGGGCAATGGTATCTGTCACACTTTCTGTTATTATATTTACCCCCCACTCCGCCCCCACCCCTCCCTTCCCTCTATGCTATCTATCCTATCCCCATTCTTGCCACCCTTCCCCCCCGCATTATGCATCATCATTCATTTATCAGAGAGACCATTCAGCCTTTGGATTTTTGGGATTCGCTAATCTCACTTAGCATGACAGTCTCCAACATCATCCATTTACCTACAAATGCCATAATTTTATTCTTCCTTATGGCTGAGTAATATTCCATGTGTATATATACCACAGTTTCTTTATCCATTCATCTACTGAAGGGCATCTAGGTTGATTCCATAATCTAGCTATTGTGAATTGAGCAGCTATGAACATTGATGTGGCTGCATCACTGTAGTAATCTGATTTGAAGTCCTTTGGGTATAGGCCAAGGAGTGGGATAGCAGGGTCAAATGGTGGATCCATTCCAAGTTTTCTAAGGAATCTCCACACTGCTTTCCAGAGTGGCTGCACCAACTTGCACTCCCACCAGCAATGTATGAGTGTACCCTTTTCCCCACATCCTTGCCAACACCTGTTGTTGCCTGTGTTCTTAATAAAAGACATTCTAATTGGAGTAAGATGAAATCTTAAGGTGGTTTTGATTTGCATTTCTCTTATAACGAGTGATGTTGAACATTTTTTCATAAATCTGTTGATTGCTTGTAGATCTTCCTCTGTAAAGTGTCTGTTCATTTCCTTGGCCCATTTATTGATTGGGTTATTAGTGTTCTTGGTGTAAAGACTTTTGAGTACTTGGTAGATTCTGGAGATTAGTGCTCTATCTGAAGTGTGTGTGGCAAAGATTTTCTCCTACTCTGAAGGCTCTCTCTTCACATTGCTGAATGTTTCCATTGCTGAGAAAAAGCTTTTTAGTTTGATTCTATCCCAATCATTGATTCGTGCTTTTATTTCTTGCACTTTGGGAGTCATGTTAAGGAAATCTGGTCCTAGGCCAACATGATGAAGATTTGGACCTATTTTCTCTTCTATAAGGTGCAGAGTCTCTGGTCTGATTTCTAGGTCCTTGATCCACTTTGAGTTGAGTTTTGTACAGGGTGAGAGATATGGGTTTAGTTTCATTTTGCTGCATATGGATTTCCAGTTTTCCCAGCACCATTTGTTGAAGAGGCTGTCTTTTCTCCACTGCATGTTTTTGGCTCCTTTGTCAAGTATGAGATACCTGTATTTATGTGGGTTTGTCTCTGTGTCCTCTATTCTGTACCATTGATCTACCTGTCTATTTTGGTACCAATACCATGCTGTTTTTGTTACTATTGCTCTGTAGTATAGTTGAAGGTCTGGTATTGTGATACCCCTGCTTCGCTCTTCTTGCTAAGGATTGCTTTAGCAATTCTGGGTCTCTTATTCCTCCAAATGAATTTCATGATTGCTTGCTCTATTTCTATGAGGTCCATCATTGGGATTTTAATTGGAATTGCATTGAATTTGTATAGCATTTTTGGAAGTATGGCCATTTTGACAATATTAATTCTGCCTATCCAAGAACATGGGAGATCTTTCCATCTTCTCAGATGCTCTTTAGCTTCTTTCTTTAGTGTTCTGTAGTTCTCAGTGTAGAGGTCTTTCACATCTTTTGTTAGATTGATTCCCAAGTATTTTATTTTTTTTGAGGTTAATATGAATGGGGTAGTTTTCCTAATTTCTCTCTCAGAGGATGCATCACTTATGAATAAAAATGTATTAGATTTTTGAGCATTAATTTTATATCCTGCTACTTTACTGAATTCATTAATGAGTTCCAGAAGTTTTCTGGTGGAATTCTTAGGATCTTCTAAATAGAGAATCATGTCATCAGCAAATAGGGGTAGTTTGAGCTCTTCTTTTCCTATTCGCATTCCTTTAATTTCTTTGGTCTGTCTAATTGCTCTGGATAGAGTTTCAAGAACAATGTTGAATAGTAGTGGCGACAGAGGGCATCCCTGCCTTGTTCCAGTTCTCAGGGGGAATGCTTTCAATTTTTCTCCATTTAGAATGATGTTAGCTGTGGGCTTAGCATAAATAGCCTTTACAATGTTAAGGAATGTCCCCACCATCCCAATTTTTTCTAGTGTTTTGAGCATGAATGGGTGCTGTATTTTATCAAATGCTTTCTCTGCATCTATTCAAATAATCATGTGGTTCTTGACTTTAAGTCTGTTGATGTGGTGAATTACGTTTATTGATTTCCGGATGTTGAACCAACCTTGCATCCCCGGGATGAAACCCACTTGATCATGGTGCACTATCTTTTTAATATGCTTTTGTATGCGATTCGCTAAAATTTTGTTAAGAATTTTTGCATCTATGTTCATTAGAGATATGGGTCTGAAATTTTCTTTCTTTGATGTGTCCTTCTCTGGTTTTGGTATCAGGGTGATATTAGCTTCATAGAATGAGTTTGGGTTTTCTTTTGCTTGCTTTAGGCTTATATTTTGTTCTTTCTCTAGTTTAGATTTTAATTTTATATTTTTCTTCTTTCCTAATATGTGTTCACTGTCATATATTTCCTTTTAGACACTGCCTTCACTACATTCTACTATGTTTAGTAAAATTGAAGTTTCATTTTCATTTAGTTAAATATTTGAAATTTTCTCTTTAGACATCCTCTTGGGTCCATATGTGACTTAGAATTGTATTGCTCAATCTCCAAATATTTTGGGATTTCCCAGCTATCTTTGTATTATTGATATCTAGTTTAATTCCACTATGGTATGAGAGCGTACTGATATGACTTCTAGAGAGCTTTTGCATTACCTCTTTTAAGGTGTGTTTTATGGCCTAGAATGTGGTATACCTTGATGGATATAACATGACATCTTGGGTAGTGTGTTTTGGGATGAAATACTCTAAACTTACAATTAGAGCTATGTGATTGATGGTAGTATATTCTTTTTGCTTTCTTTAAGTTGTCTTATTGATTCTTGACAGTTAGGTACTGAAGTTTTCAACTACAAAGTGGATCTGTCTTCTTCTTTTAATTTTATCAATTCTCACTGCACAAATTTGGATGCTCTTTTAAGTGCATACAGGTTAAGAATTGTTATATCTTCTTGGAGAATTGAACCCTTTATCAATAGCAATGCCCATATTTATCCTGGATAATTTTTCTGTGTTGTGCAATTTACTTTGATTGAAATTAAATAGTTGCTCCTCTTTCCTTATTTTTGATAATATCTTTCTCCATCCCTTTACTTTAACCTCTCTGAGTCTTTAAAGTATATTTCTTGTAGAATGTCCAGTTATGCTTTTTCATCCACTCTGCTAATCTTCCTTTTAATTAGCTTGTTAAGACCATTCATAGTTAAAGGATTAGGTGATAATTGATACAGTTGGATTAGTATCTACCATGTGTGTAACTCTTCTGCTATACTTGTTCCTTGGTTCTTTGTATCCCCTTTTGCCATTTTGGTTTTCATTGAGCATTTTACATGATTCCTTGATTCCTTATTATGACCTCTCCTGGCCTATCACTTTTGCTTCTTTTTAAACCTTTTTAGCTGCTACCCAGTTCTATCTATCTATATCTATCTATCTATCTATCTATCTATCTATCTATCTATCAACCTATATCTCAGTCCACTTGTTATAAACAGAATATTTGTGTTTCCATTGGTTAAAGTTAATATGTTCATACATTGGATCCCTATTCTTTCCACCTAATAAATTTTGACTGTATTGGGAGATAGGGTCTCTAAGGAAGTAATAAAGGTTAAATGAGGTTACAAGAGAGAGACCCTAATCCTGTAGGACTGATGTCTTTATAAGAAGAGATACCAGAGAGCATTTGCAATTTCTTGCCCCACTGCATGGTCCACATGCATGCACAGAAGAAAGGCTGTGTGAGGACTTCATGGAGAAAGTGGACATCTGAAAATCAGAAAAAAGAGCTTCCAACATAAACCAAATGGGCTGGAAACTTCATATTGGATATTCAGCCACCAGAACTGAGATAGCGTAAGTCTCTCTTAGAGCTACCCTCTGCTATTTTGTCACAGAAGTCTAAAGCAACTGATTTACTACTTTACGTTAGTCTAATCCTTTTATAATGTACTGTTTCCAAGTTTTCTTTTGTATCCCTTATGACATTGCTGTCATTCATTTCATTTATCGTATTCTGTAATCACCCAATATGTCACCATTATTATCACTTTAATTGATTTTTTCTTTTAGCTCAAGTATTAATAAGAAAAACTTTACCTTCATTTATTTTTTTTCTGATGTTTTCCTTTATTTAGTAGATCTGGTTTGTGATCTATGCAATTTTTCTTCTCCCTGAAGAAGTTTCAAAATTTCTTGCAAAATAGATATGCTGGCAATAAATTCCCTTAACTTGGACACAATACCTTTATTTTATTTATTTTATGCAGTGCTGAGGATGGAACCCAGTGCCTCACACATGCTAGACAAGCACTCCACCACTGAGCTACAACCCCAGCCCTTCCCTTAACTTTTGTTCTTTTGAAAAGTGTTTATTTTTTCTTCATTTCTGAGAGATTATTTCACTGGACATGTAATTGTAGATTGGAGGTTTCATTCTTTCAACAATTTAAATATTTTTCTACCTTATCCCCTTGTTTGCATGATTTCTTTTTTTAATTTCTTTTTTTAATTTTTACAGACTTCATTTTGATTCATTGGGGTGAGAGAAGAATGGAGGAACTTTAGGAAGAGGGAAATGAGAGGGGGCGGGGGTAGGGCATGAAAAATGTTTGCATGGTTTCTGACAGGAAATCCAATGTCATTCTTTTCGTTGTTTCTCTGTAGGTAAGGTCTTTTGCTCTCAGTGCCTCTTCAAGATTTTCCCTTTTGGTTTTGTTTTCTGAAATTTGAATGATATGCATAGACGTGGGCTCTGTTTCTTGTTTGTTTGTATGTAGCCTGTTTAGTGTTTACTCTGGATATCTTGTTTGCAGTCAGTCATCAACTTAGTAAAATTATTGGCCATTATTTTTCCAATATTTTATCTTCTCCATTTTTCATTTTCCTTCTGATATTCTAATTTTACCTATACTATGTCTTTTAAAATTCCTTAGCATTTTTGTTACATTTTGTTCATAGTTTTTTCTTTTTGTATTTCAGTTTGTAAGCTTCCATTGTCATATCTTCAAGTTCAATGATTCTTTCTTTGGTTATGTTACCTGGCTCATGGTGAGCCCACCAAAGACATTTGTCATTTCTGCGTCATAGTTTTTGAGTTGTAGGATTTTTTATTGGTTCTTTTTTGTTATACATGATAATAGAATTCATTCTGACATAATTATAAAAACAGAGAATATAATTTGTTCTATTTTAGTCCTCACCAGTACTTCTCCCTCCCTCCTTCCTTCACTCCCTCCCTCCCTCCCTCCCTCCCTTCCTCTGTTCCCTTTTTTTTTCAAGTCTTGTGGGTGTACAGGATGATGAGATTCTCTGTGGTACATTCATATATGTACTTAGGGAGGATAGGTCAGATTCATTCCACTGTCTTTCCTTTTCCCACTCCTCTCTTCCCTTCATTCCCCTTGTTCTAGTATTCTTTTTACTCTTTTTCTTAGAATCGCTATCTCTGCTTATAATCTTAGCACTCTGTTCTTCCTTATTGTCTACATTTTTCCACTAGTGCTTTTAATGTATTAATCATAGTTATTTGAAATTCCCTTGTCTGAGAATTTCAAAATTTATGCCATATCTGAGTCTGGTTTCAATAATGCTTTATCTCTTTAGATTGTGAGTTTTTCTTGTCTTTTGTCTTTTTCTTTTAGTTCATTTTTCAAAGCTTCCCATGACATATTAAGTAATAGGAACTGAGGTAATAAGTCAATAGTGTGAAGTTCTATGTTAATCTGTCTAGGAGTAAGGCTATGTTTATTGTTTATCTGAAATCCAGGTATCCAGAAACTTCAAATTCTTCTAGTGTCCTTGATTTGCCTGTTGGGTTTGGCTTCTCTAAGAACATTGTCTCACGCAAATTTTATACCACTTTCAGCTGTTTTCCACAGCTATTAATTATACTTGTGCTTGTTGGTCTGTTGGTTAGGTATGAGGAAGAGGAAGCCTATTGCGTATATCAAAGATTGATTAAATATCAGTCTTTTAGTGAGCTTACATCTGGGGGTGATGAGCATTGTTAGGTACTTATTAACTACCCCTTCTCCTTAGTAAGGCAGGAAAACTATAAGAATTTAGAGTTGGGAAAATGACCTTCCATCAAATGGGGTGAGGCCCTGGGAAAGTCTTATTCCTGGAGTGTAGATATTCCCATGAAATTCCAGCATAGTAATTCTCAATGGCTAATTCTCCCCACTCCATGTCTGAGTCTAGAAACAATCTTTCTTAATTCTTTACAGTTACAACCTAGAGGTAACACCTACACAGTTTTGGCCCTTAGGAATTTTTTGCTTGCATGCTAGTTCATATTAAACTTTAGCATTTTGTCAAGATTATTCTTTGTTTTGCTACTAGTTTATGGCTCTGGTGGCATATGCTTCAGGTTAATAGATATTTGCTGGGCCTCTATTCATGTCTCCAGAAAGTATAGGGTGGTGGCTTATTCTACAACCTCAGTTCTCTTACAGGTCTGAGAAATTTCCTTAATTTTTGATTTTTAAAATAATTTTCTCATAAAGATGGGAGTGATAAGTTCCAAGATTTTCACTTGTCAATGCTGAAACTGGAAGTCATCAATTTGTTTTGGTGTTAGCAAAGTATATCCTGATTCTGGTATCTTACCTATTCTAATACTTCTTTGGGAAATGTGATTTATCAAGACTTTGTTCACTAGTGGATTCCATAAAGAGATTCCAGGCCAAGAATTGAGTCATTATTACAGGAGTTGCAGAAGATGCATCTGGAGCAGCTCATTCTGCCTCTATAGCATTTCTAAGCAGAACAGCCCTATTGAGCTTGTTGTAGTTCTGGTTCTAGAAATTCCTGGAACTTATTAGGCTCTTCCCAAATTTCTAATATGAACTTGAGAAGGAATCTTTTCAATGATACCCCAGAATAGCAAGAGTTTATTTTAGAAAATATTCCAGCTGTTCGGAATGCTTTCGTCAATAAGAACCTTTGGATCATCATCAAGAAGAGTTTGATTAGAATGGGATGAAGATTAAGATGTCAAACTCCAGGAAGTTTTAGGAGAAGTTTTTCTTTCTTATATTTATTGCTGTGAATGAAACCACATAATCTCACTTTTTCCAGCTAGGCTGGTTTGATTGGTGGGGAGGTTCCCCAACAAGGAATCCGTTTTTGCTGTTGTTCTTGTTGACTTACCTTTACCTAGTATATCAGTTTTCTGTGGATGTGTAACAATATTATAACAAAGTCAGAAGCTTAAAAGGGCACATATTTATTATCTGTTTTTTTTTTTCATTAGAAATTTGGATACAGCTTGGTTCTCTTAGAGTCTCAGAAGACAGGAATCAAATCATGATGTTGGCCAGTGCTTGGGTCTAATTTCTAGGTCAAATGGGGAAAGATCAATTTCCAAGCTTGCATGGCCATACCATTATTCGCTTTCTTAAAGTTGTGGGACTAAGGGTTTTAGTATGTTGCTGGGTAACAGTTGGAGTTTGCTCCTAGTTCTTGGACATGCAAACGTGGCCACTTGCATCTTCAAACACAGTAAAGGACAGAATCTTCTCACAGGACAGTTACAAACCTGTATAATGAAATCATGGAAGTGACATCACCTTTGTCATATTCTATTGGCAAATAGTACGGTCAAAGGTCTTGGTCACACACAAGTGGGAGATATCACATAAACATGATACAAAAAGACAGATATTATAGAGTCATTCTGGAGTCTGCCCATCAAGATAATTATCTTTTCATGCAATTTTTATAGTCATTGTCTGTAGCTGTCTGAGGCATGTGATGAGAGGAAGAAAGGTAAAGTAAATTTCACAGAGAAGTGAGATGTCCTTTTCATTCTTGATAATTCAAATATTTGAAAAAAGTAGACTAGATGTATGTACAGATAGTAATTACATATTTTTATACAAGACAGCAATTACACAATTTTTGGTTATTGATTTAGGAAAACACAAGGAGAAAAGGCCTATTAATTCAAGAGTGTTTTTAAAATTGTGTTGGTTTTATTATTGATAACAGAATATACATACCCTTAGGAAATAATGGTACATTCATGGAAAAGACATTGTTGCTCATTTTTCAAACCATGGTTGTAACATTTATGGATTTGTAGACACCTTTTGCCATAATTCTGTTGACATTCGGGGGATAGTTGTCTTAAACATGGAAATAATTTCCTCAATCGGACATGGAGAAGTTCCCTTCCAGAAAAATTAAATCTGAAAAAAAAGTAAATCCTTTGAGTTTGAACTATAAACACATAACAGCACAAATAGCATGAAGATAGATGTGATTTTTTGGAAGATTGCAAACACTGAAAAAAATATTGATGTAATGAAGCTGTTAACATGCTTAATTGTTCTCCAGTTGTAGTTTTTCAGGTATCACGTGCATTATGGGACTTATGTGGGTTGAATGGCACAGAGGGTGTTACCAAAATGATACTGTGTGAATGTTGCTAGCCAAAATTATCTTTGTGATTAGCTGGTACTTACACCTGATCATTACTTGCTGCTATTTAAGCACCTAAGGATGCAAAGCAATAAACAAAGCAGCAGCAAACCAGAAAACCAAAGAAATCCACTTCAAATGGATTAACATAATTACTTCAGCCAGAGAGTGACAACAAAGTGACAAAACACACTTGAAACATAGATGTTTTTGTAGCCCACCTTCTGCTTGTACACACCTGTGCACTTTGTAAATGGCTCCATATGCTTAATCAAAAGAAATCTAATTGCCTTAATTTACTTCATCCAAAAGTAGAAGAGTAAATTATATGTTTAATTATAAACTTTCCACTTTGGGCAGCTATAATTAATGACTCAAGGAATTCTGCAATAAGCCAAGAGCAACCTTTTATTACTCCTGAGGTACCTGAACAACACCAGTGTTTCAGAGCCAGTCAGGTTCTATTAGTACAGGAATCAAAATGCCTACCTGAGGCATTAATCAAGGAGCACCTCTGAGCAGAGAGACTTTTAATTACATATGCCGCATACTCTTCACATGGATTGTCTGCACCATGGGCTGGTAATAAATGTTCTATTCTAAGTAATGATGATGAGAAGGTATTTTTGTTTTTAAATTTTTTTTTAGAGAATGCCACCTCAGATTTCTACAACCTTATCAAGACATGGCCTTAGGTCTGGAACATGGGGAATTCTTCCCTCAAACACATTTTTAGGAAGTGTGCCTTTTGAGATTGGGGTCTAACTTGTGTTTTCTGCTAGAATTGGCAAGTGCAGAGGAATGCCTCTCCACCTAGAGATCCAATTGGTTTACTCTCTATATCCAAGATTGCATTTTTAAGAGGAACCACATCTATCTACCATATTAATAGAGTAACCATATAGTTTCTTATCAAAAACTGGACTCTTTTTTAATCTATTCCAGGATAATGCATAAATTGAAATTCTACTGACAAAATCAGGAGTTATCCTATGAATGAAACAAAGAAAATTTAATCCTTGGGCACAAGAGCATCGATGGATTGGGCATAGAGTAATTTTGTGTGTGTGTGTGTGTGTGTGTGTGTGTGTAAGTAGCAGTATTTTGTCATGGAAAGAGCATAAGCTCTTGCATAAAAATGTCTGGATGTGAATCTCAGTTCTGTCACTTACTAGCTAAGGGACTTCAAACAAGTTATTTAAATACTGTGAGTCCTTGTTTTCTTCCTCTCTGAAATGGGTACCCTTAAAACACTTTTGTAATAATAAACTCAGATATAGTCATGATAAATACAGCTTAAGGTACAGATTATGTTCTAAGCTTTCAATAATTTTCATATGTTAAAGAAATAATAATTTAGAGACTCTCATTCAACCCTGCAGAACCTCATAGATTTCCACTGCTAATGAAAGCATTAAGCTTGGTTCATAGACATAATTTCAAAGGTAAGCTTCTCTTGAGTGATGGGTCTATTGATCATATTCTAGTTGCTTCTTCCCACTCTCTTCCATTCCCTGCTGATCTCTGCCCTCTCTGTGCTGTAGAAAGCTGGTATCTAAATTATGTCTCCAGGGCTCCCTTGGCTGTGACTTTCAGTTAGATTGGCCAGTGAGGAAAACTAGCAGATGATAGGAAGTCTAGAGGAGAAAGATTTCAGGATTATTATTCTCCTTCCTCTCTGCCTCACCATTCTGTTACTATATTGGTTGTTTTAGATAGAGGGTCTCAAAATTGAATGTGCAGAAGTGTTAACCAGAGGGTTCATTGGAGCCTGAGAATTTGCATAATTTTTTTGGCGATAGTGATGATGATCCAGAAATACCCATTTGATGTCCAATACATCAAGACAGCAGGTCCATAGCATAGCCCCTCTTCATGGCCACAGCTCTCTGTCTCTGACAACACTGTGCAATCCCCTTCAGGTCCAGGGTTAGGGATAGCATCTATCTATTGCTAGACCCTAGGTCCTGCCTCATCGTATTGTTAGTTTCCTAATATGGGACTTGTCTTTATTTTCAGAAATAGTCCCTTCTATTATCTTTCACGAAGTGCTTTTAAGTGTATCATTTTTTCCTTCTTTACCATAACTGATACATCAGGCAAAGAAATTACTCCAATTAAACATTTAAGGGCTTTTGAAAAGCACTAGAATTGTTGCATTTTTAATTACTCTCAATTACTTTAAATTTAATGCCACCTAGTTCTCCAATTTTCAACATAATTCAGACATCTTTACAGATTTCAATCAGCAACAATATTAGGCTTGACCCCTTAGCATTTACCAGTCACACCAAAAAAAAAAAAAAAAAATAGGTAGTTTTGCAAGTGAGGCAAAAGAACAGCAAAAAAATAAAAAAGTTCTTACCCTGGTAAACATTAGTGTCAAATCTTTTGACATTTCTAAGAGTGAAAATTTGAACTGGAGTTGTGATTTACGTAATGGGTTTCTAGAATAAGTGTTCCAATCATTTAGTGTGTATTAATGTACACTTTTCAACAAGTGTCTTAAATAATTTCTAAATTACTCAGCAAAGATAATTATGTTATTATTAAAAAACTAAGTTTACTATGTTTTTCTTAATATCCCCTAGATGTACTAAATAATTGTGATTAGAAATGTTTTGAGACTTCAAGATCTGGTTTCAAGTGTCTTAAAAGGTAAGTTTTCACATCCCTCTGCTCTTATGTTTTTGTTTCTGCTAAGGGGTTTTTACCTATGAGAATCACTTTTCATCACTTCCTGAATTCCCATTTCAGGAAGCATGTCTGTTTACTGTTGAAAAAGTTATTCTTATCTGGTCTCTTGTGGATTATTTCAGGAAAAAAAATTAAGAAACGTGGAAAGAGGGGAAATTCTTCAGCTATATTTGATAATGAGAAGAGCAGAGGTCAGCTGTGGTGCCAATGGGGTGACAGAAGTCAGAATACTCTGTGCATAGGGTCAACTCTTTCCACCATAAGATCTGAACAGCTCTGCATCTAAGATTCGTATGCCCTGTAGGTCACTTTGTGGAACTTTGATGAATGAAGTACCTACTATCAAAACAAAATCTGAAAAAGAGATTTCACATTTTTTTTCAAAGTAAGTGTCAAAAGGTCTTTCTTTTCCCAAGTCCTAGACATAAACAATGCACTCTCTTGAGTTTCTCATATCAGCCAATTGGTTGATGCTATCATTGTGTTAGGAATGGTCAGAAACCATACAAAGGTTTCTGCGGCAAGAGGGCTATCGTGGTAAAGTATAAATTTAGAATTTTATTAGTAGGGACAACAGAGTTTAAACATAAATAAGATCAAGCATGTATAACTTGATTTTTAAAATATATTATGCACTTGCTTCACTTAGAAAGTATAGTTAAGATTTTGAGGTTTTTGCTCCATATACTTGGCACTACCACCAATCTTTCATTTGAGGCATTTGGAAGAATAGTATTAAATGTGATGTCCAAATATGTTGCCCCAAACCCACAGTGAAGGAGTATATCTCAATAATTAAATAACATTTAGTATTCTAGATATCAGAAAAAAGCAAATACATAAGTTCACTTTAATTTGAACTATTTTTTGTGTATGTGGGACTGATTTCAAAATTTATTGCACCGTGGTCAAAAAATCTTATCTGTTAAAACTTTCCCTGTGGTATGTCAATTTTTTCCATGACTCTTCAGAAAAATATACTTTGTATATTGGTTAGATGTGGCATTAATTTATGGCCAACTCAGGTTTATTTATTGTAATTTCATATTTTATTAGCCTTAGTAATTTTTTCTGTAAATTGTATTAATTTCTGTAAATTGTATTAATTATTATACACTGTTACTGTAGGTCCATCAATTTCTCCTAATCTCTCAATTTTTGTTTTTTTTTTCTTTTGTGGCTGGATGTTTTGTAATCAGGTTCAGCCAGTTTCAGTATCATTATTTCTTCCCAATACTTGCTCTTTGATTGGACATGATACAAGCATCTTTCATATCCACATTATATCAGCATTTTCTGTCTAATTTAAATTTGTGATTTGCTTTGATTCCATTAGTTCTCATCACCTCCATTATTTCCGCCTGACTGAAGTCATCAGCATATTGAATCTCTCCCAGATCATTTTGGTATTATCCTACCTCTCTTGCCTCCACCTCTACTTCTCCAGAGTATATTCTCAGCAAAGTTCCTCCAGTTCTTACAAGAGGCTCCCGAGCCCTCCATGGGGCAAGATCCTTATCTGACCACAGTGCTGTGAAAGTGATCCTATAGAGGAGCTGTGTATTTTATCTGTGGGAGCTGTATCAGTGTCAGTAATCCTGGAATTCTTTTCACGTCAGGTTCCCAGTTCGCAGTTTCTGTATCATGCAGCTATTATAAATTTGAACCCATATGTACAGACAGTGAGAGACTGGGATTTTGATTTATTGGTGAGAACTTTTCCCATCCAAATAGCTGTAGTGAGCTGCTAAATTTTGCTGCTTCCCCAGGATAATGAATACAGTTTGTCTGTTTAAGATAAATGCATTGAAATTTCAGCATTTCCACAAAGAGGTGCTGGTTTTCCTGTTTCATAGAAGCTTCAGTCAAATCTCCAGCCCATGGGGATCATGGAATGTCAACCCCTAATTCACAGGGTCTAAATCTAGGACCAAATCCTTGTAGGTTGCCACACTGACAGTCTTTGTTTACCACTTTGTTTCATTTTAGAAGCCTAGAGATTGACCTGGAAATTCAAGCTAACCTATGTGTGATCGTGTGTGTGCACATGAGTATTTGTGTATATTTGCTTTTCCACATTTTTTATCTAAAGATTCTGTTTTAGTTTATAGCAGGAGGGTAGCTCATTGGTGACAACTGAATCTACTACCCTATACTAGATTAGAATGAAATTTAGGACTAAAGCTCAAAGTTATTCGAATAAATATTTAATTAATGCAAGTTTTCAGCAGATATTTATAGATTATTTGGTCCCTGGAGGTCTCAGGTTATGAGAATTTTGCAGTGAACAAAACATACCTGTTTCTTGCACTCATAAAGCTTAAAATGGAATGGAAGAAACAGATATTAAATGACAAATAAATTACAAATCAGGATGAATGAGTCAATGTTAAAAAATTATGTTGTACAAGAAATGAAGAAAAAGTGAGATAAAGAAAATAATTTGTATAATGGTCAAAAAATAATCTCTATTACTTCCAAGAAAACAAGCAGAAAACAGTTTCACTAGAAATGGTGGTCATTAATATTTTGAATAATATATAGTGTTCTTAAAAACTGTAAGGTGTGACATTCAGCATCATTTAAAAGCCATCATTGGCTTTCCATCTAGATCTTTATTTAGCATACTTCAGTTTTTTTAACATGGATTAAAACATACCTTAGGTTAAATAAGGTGGGAAGGGGAAAAATAGAAATTAGTAGATTATACAATGGAGGGAAGGGAGGGGATTGAGGAAAATGGAAGACCGTAGAATGAATCTAACATAATTCTCCTATATATGTATATGAAACCAACACAGTGAATCCCACCATCAGGTATATCTATAAGAATAGGATCCTAACTAGAATAAAATATATTCCATGCTTGTATGATTATGTCAAAGTGGATTCTACTGTCATGTAAAACTTAAAAGAACCAATAAATACATTTAAAAAATGTTTCTTGGTTGATGTTAGAAGTTGCACACAGAAAAAAATGAGCTATAAACTAACTCTATAAATATGACATGGTTAGTATATAAATCCTGTTGGGCAGAGGGTGTCTGAAACTTTTCCATGATATCAGAATTATTTTGAATAACCTATGAATTTCTGGAAAAGAATGTAAGGAAGGAAAACTTTCAAGCACCTATTTTACTCAAAAAATGGCATTAGAAATTACCTCATTTAGGCATTAGCGGAAGCATGATTAAAATTTGTTCCTACTTTTCTTGGAAACAGTCTTTGCTTCATCTCAGCTCCTGTTTTGTGGTAATAGAAATTTGAGAAATGCTATATAAATGGTTTCCTAGAAATTTCTTAATGCAAATGAATCTCAATGCATAAAAAGTCTCTAAAAAGTTTGAAAAATGTGTTTTTAACTTTGTTCAAGCCACCACCTCCCCAAATTATTTGATTATAGAATGTTATGCAATATCTTATGTGTGTATAAACTTTTAACTAATGATAATATCAGGACTCCTAAGAATGTATTTTTAGAAATTATTCCCTATGTTGCATGTCTAATATTAATATTTTTTCATCCTTGATATTATTTGCTCAATTAAAAAGGTAAATACTGTAAGAATTAAGTAACATCATCTAATTTTTGAAAAAATATTTTAAATATCATAATATTAATTCTTAAAAAGTTGCTGTTAGCTAATAGCTGGGCCAACCATGCATTCCGATTTTTCAAGAATGATCCCAGTTTATATTTTCCTCTTCTCCTATAAAAGGAATCATGGTTAAGATAATAAGTTATCTGTTCATCAGCTGTTAGCTACCATTATGATCATTTCAAAATATGAGAGAATTACATACTCTGTAAACTTGAATGCCTTCCCCTTTAAAATGCAGCTCAATGTCTAATTTAAACATTGAAGTGATTTCAGGAAACGAATTCAGAACTTCATGTACAATGATAGAGTGAGTTTATTCATGAGGACTTCCTTGCCCACATCCTCTTGTAGGAATGTAAAATAAAATGTAACAATATAAAGCAAAATAGAAAAAAAAAAAAGAAAGAAAAGCAAAAAGACTTGTATCATCCCTGGAAGCTATGATAGCAGGTCCTCCACAAGCTAGAGTCCTGGAGGTAGTGATCCTGCATGTACTGTAGCTGAGACTGGTCTACAGGGAAGGAATGGCTGAAATCAGCCTGCCCACCCACAAGAAAAGCATTAGAGATAGATGTGGAGGATTCTAGTGGGGGGTTTGCATTACTATTCTATTATCACTCAACAAACTACTATAGACTAGGAGTTTCAGACCATCTACCTGTAATATGTGTAATATCTCATGATTTTTGTTTGTCACCACTCTGGGTGTGGATTAGCTAGGTCCTCTGCTAAGTTTCTCATCAGGAAACCAGTCAAGGTGTCAGCTAGTAGTGCCATTTCATTTGAGGCATGGAGTCTTCTTCCAACATCACTCAAGCCATTGACATGATTTGGTTCTTTGTGGTTGTAGGACTAAGGCCCCTGGTTTCTTGCTGGCTGTTGGCTGGAGGTTATTCTCAACTGCTACAAGATACTTCCCAGGTTCTAGTCACAAGGCCTTCTCAAGCTATGGCAGTTTATTTCTTCAAAGTTACCATGGGAGTGGCTTTCTGGTTGACTAAGAGTATTTCATAATGTAACCTAATAATAGGAGTATTATTTTACCTTGATCACAGGCCCTACTTAAATGGAGGGAATTTTGTAGGGTGTATACACCGAGAGGCTATCTTGGGATTCTGTCTTGCAGAGAGCCCCAGTATTCTGCCTGATTTGCAAGGTGAGAAAAAGATGGGCCTTGAGCATTATAGCAATGAGTACTTTCTTTATATTGCACAGAGGAGAAATGTATTGGACAATTTATTACCAGGAAAAGAAATTCTTTTAAAAAAGTAGTATCATTGACTGTTGTACTTCTTTTTCCCCTAATAAGAAGCATGAAACAATCAAATTTTGTTTGCAACTGACAAATTTGAAGCTAAATTGTGTATTCTCAACCCTCTCCATCTATAGTGGATCATAAATATTTGGAAAAACTCATCTGCACTGGATATGTATAAACCATTGTCATTATTCCATAAACAATAGAGTATAATAACTACAAAGATTTTCATTGTATTAAACATGATAGGTAATCTAAAGTATATGGGAGTACTACCAAAAGTGCTATACAAATTCAATGCAATTCCAATTAAAATCCCAACGATGGACCTCATCGAAATAGAGCAAGCAATCATGAAATTCATTTGGAGGAATAAGAGACCCAGAATAGCTAAAACAATTCTTAGCAAGAAGAGTGAAGCAGGGGGTATCACAATACCAGACCTTCAAATATACTGCAGAGAAATAGTAACAAAAACAGCATGGTATTGGCACCAAAATAGACAGGTAGATCAATGGAACAGAATAGAGGACACAGAGACAAACCCACATAAATACAGGTATCTAATACTTGACAAAGGAGGCAAAAACATGCAATGGAGAAATGACAGCCTCTTCAACAAATGGTGCTGGGAAAACTGGAAATCCATATGCAGCAAAATGAAACCAAACCTATATCTCTCACCCTGTACAAAACTCAACTCAAAATGGATCAGGGACCTCAGAATTAGACCAGAGACCCTGTACATAATAGAAGGGAAAATAGGTCCAAATTTCCATCATATTGGCCTAGGACCAGATTCCTTTAACATGATTCCCAAGGCACAAGAAATAAAAGAAGGAATCCATGATTGGGATAGAGTCAAACTAAAAAGCTTTTTCTCAGCAAAGGAAACAATCAGCAATGTGAAGAGAGAGCCTTCAGAGCGGGAGAAAATCTTTGCCACATATACTTCAGATAGAGCACTAGTCTCCAGAATCTACAAAGTACTCAAAAATCTTTACACCAAGAACACTAATAACCCAATCAAAAAATGGGCCAAGGAAATGAAGAGACACTTTACAGAAGATCTACAAGCAATCAACAGATTTATGAAAAAATGTTTGACATCCCTAGTTATAAGAGAAATGCAAATCAAAACCACCTTAAGATTTCATCTTACCCCAATTAGAATGTCTTTTATTAAGAATACAGGCAACAACAGGTGTTGGTGAGGATGTGGGGAAAAGGGTACACTCATACATTGCTGGTGGGATTGCATGTTGGTGCAGCCACTCTGGAAAGCGGTGTGTAGATTCCTTAGAAAACTTGGAATGGATCCACCATTTGACCCAGCTATCCTACTCTTTGGCCTATACCCAAAGGACTTAAAATCAGATTACTACAGTGATGCAGTCACATCAATGTTCATAGCTGCTCAATTCACAATAGCTAGATTGTGGAACCAACCTAGATGCCCTTCAACAGATGAATGGTTGAAGAAACTGTGGTATATATACACAATGGAGTATTATTCAGCCATAAAGAAGAGTAAAATTATGGCATTTGCAGGTAAATGGATGATGTTGGAGACTGTTGTGCTAGGTGAGATTAGCCAATCCCCAAAATCCAAAGGCTGAATGGTCTCTCTGATAAGTGAATGATGATGCATAATATGGGGGGGGGGGGGGGGGTGGCAAGAATGGAGGAAGGATAGATAGCATAGAAGGAAGGGAGGGTTGGGGTCAGGTTTGGGGGGTAAGAATAATAACAGTATGTGTGACAGACATCATTGCCCTGTGTACATGTATGAATGCACAGATGGTATGACTCTACTTTGTGTACAACCAGAGAAACAATAGCTGTACTCCATTTGTGTTCAATGAATCACATAAAATAAATTAAAAAAATAAAAAAATAAAGTATATGGGAGAATGTGTGCAGGGAATATGAAATGCTGTGCCATTTTGTTTTTCATAAGGGACTTGAGCATATTGGGATTTGGTATCTAAGCACATCCTGGAACCAGTCACCTATGGATTCTTGGGAATTGTTCCTGTCTCCAACATTTTCTTATTTTTTCTGAATGACACTTTTGCAAACAAAATTTTTAATAATTTTGAAATGATGCTTATTACATAATAAGAAAAAGAAATGTTAATTGTGTATTTTCCTCCCTGTCTCCTGCCATTCACAATCAAAACCTTCTTTTCTTCTTCAGAAGTTGGATTATAGAAGAGAAAATTGGAAAAGAAGAAAAAAGAAAAGAAGACAAAGAAAAACCAAGGCAATTTAAATAGAATATGAATAACATGAGCAAATTCAAAATGAATTTAATACTGGATTGGGTTAGAAAAAGTTGTTCCTCTTCCTGACCACCCAGGTGTAGAGGGTAGAGAACAAAGTACCCTTATAAGAGAATATAGATGCTATTCTCTTCACCTTGCTGTTAATCAGGAGCACCACCCAATGAGGTGAGCTAATTCTTATTGCTTCAGGGAGAAAGCCTCCTAAGCTCTAACTACTATTTGCATCTTCATATAAGTACTCTACCTTTAAAAGTGAAAAGCACCAAGATACAGCTCCTTCTGGCATAGAAGGTCACTTTCCAATTTCTTTACTTCACTATTAAGCATCTATTGAGCTATTTGAAAGCAGAAGGAATTCAAATAGGAATGGTATGGCTTTGCTTGCAAGGAATTCACAGGAGACAGAAACATAAATAAATAAACATAATATAATGTAATACATACTAAAATAAAATATAATGTAATATGTAGTGAGATCTTACATACAAATAATACATAATGTAATACATACAAAAATATGAAAAATTATTTGAGCGAGTGCCTAATAATTTGAAAGGATAAAAATAACTCCAAAGGGAGGATGTTGTTTTATCCCATGTCTTTAAGGATGAAGGTAGAAGCTAGGATGTGCTGGGAGATGGTGGGACAGAGGAAGAGTTGGTGGGGTCCATACACCCTCACAGTGTATGAAATCTCAAAGCTCAGGTCTAAGGAATCACCTTAATGAAGAGAAGTTTCATCAAATAAATTAACAAAGGCAAGATTAATTTGTGCTATTAAGAGTTCTTCAAAACATCCCATTTTTCCCATCTTAATCTATTAATAGATGTAGTAATAGTGAAAAATTATTTGGAAGGAAAGAAAAGTCAAGTGGGGGGATATTTCATTCATTTAGTTTGTTGGTCAGCCAACAGAAGCAATGAGAATCATTTCATAATAGTCAAAATTCTCCTTCTTTCTTACTTAGGCAAGCACATCATTAAGAACTTAAAATTTTCACTGCAGAGGCAGCTTATTTGTGGTTTGCAAGGGGCAGAACTACAGGGGATAGGGATTCTCACACCTGATGCCCCTTTTATGCTCATGGAAATGAGTCTTGGGAGACTACTTTATCTAGCAATGCTCGGCTTGCCTAGCACGGACTCTTTTAAAATCTGGATGATATCACTTATCTCCTCAGGAAATGTATGATAGCTGTGCACTACTTATTTTGGAGCCAAAATGAAATGGTAGCACACTGAATGCATTACTCTCATTGATGTAATATCTTTTGATCAGGTTGTTCATTGGTCTGGATTATGAAGTTAGTTTGGGAAGACAACATATGACTAAATTTTAACCCTAAAGATCTACATTGATTGTCTTGCAAGGAAACAGGATTATTATCATCATCATTCACCTCCACATTACCTTTTTATTCATTTCTTTTTGACACAGAACCAAGATTCCAGTTTATTGGTGGAGTGCTTGTCTAGCATTAGTGGGGCCTTAGGTTCAGTCTTTCTGCATTATTAGATCATACTCCATGTGCTATTTTGTTATTTGCTGATATTGTTAAATAAACTATTTTCAGCATATATATAGATACAAATCCAAATTGTAACTCTTTGCATTTTAGAAAATCATGGAGCACTTTTGAAATGGATATATGTCCAAACAGAAAATTTTGCAGCTAATTTCAGAGAGCTTATGCATTCTCTTTCTCAACACCCTAAGTGATCCCATGGATTTCATTATAGGGATTCAGGAATAAATGCATTATTTCTAAATATTATTTGTAGATGTTGTTAATAGTAGATATTTTCTGTGGTCTCTGAGCCCTGCTACCTCTGTCACTGTGAAGTTTTCCAAAGAACTAAGTCTAGGTAAATGAAGGTAAATCTTTCCTCTTTCACGACTGGCTAGGGTAGACCCATGGACATAACACATCAGGGCGTTGGTTCATTGACTGGACAGGAACCAATTTGTTTTATTTTTGTTTTTGTTGGTGTTCTTCTGGGAAATGCAAATTCAGAAATGTAGATTCTAATTTGAAAAAGGCATGAGAACTCTTATTATAAGAAAGTCAAGGGTGGAATGTTTTCTATCATATGCAGAAGGTAGAGAGAAATAAGGAATATAAAAATAAGGCAGGATCTCATGAAAACAAAAGGGAGAACAGTGGAGTAGAACAAGGGGATTGATTAATGGGTAGGGAGGAAGGATGAGAAAGGCAAAGAATTACAGAATGAAATTGATCCAAAATATGCTACATGCATGTATGAATGCATCACAACAAATTCCACATTCATTTATAATTATAATGCACAAATTAAAGAATAAAGTAATAGAAGGAAGACCATGAGTAGGGGAAGGGAGTCAGGGAAGGGAAGTGGAAAGGGAAGAGGGTACTATTGGGATTGAGATGGAGTAAATTGTGTTATATGCATTTATGAGTCTGTCAAAATGAGTCCCACAATTATATATAACTATAATGCACTAATTTAAAAAAGGACCATCTGAGTAACATGAAGAATAAATATGAATATCGGTTACACACCTAGAAGTAGAAATGTAAATATGAGAGATAAAATGAAAATATTGAACATACCTCCAAGAAAACATATCACCTTCAGAAGAATAATAGGACCTGTGGGGAGAGACACTGCATTGGCAGACATTGGAGGAATGGCCTTAAAATTAAAATTTTATTTTGGCAAAACAAAAGACATCAGAGTGGTATAATTATAGAGCTTTTCATTCAAAAGTTAACTCCACATGTCACCCGCCAACCAACATAACAGTCAATACACATTTGTGCACAGATAGCACCTATTGACTTTGTCAGACCATGTAGTTGAGGAAAACCTCCTACGTGAAGGATCAAAGGAAGTAGACATACAGAGGAAAGGAAGACAAGAAAAAAAAACAGGCAAACTAGAAACGTAAGTCATCATTACATCTATCCATCTATCTATCATTAGATCAAAGTTAAGAAAAGACTCTGGAATCCAAAGCAAGAATGAGGAAGCTATATAAGGATCATTTCCACAGCAACTAAGTACTATTAAATATTGAAAATCAGTATAGTTTAAATGAAATCTATAATGGGAGGTTTGCAAAATAAAAATGAGAAAAACTTCAGAAAATAAAAATTTAAAAAACACAGAATTTAAGAAATGAGATAAAAGAATTAGAACAATCAACTTAGAATTTTTAACACAAAAATAAGAAGCTCATTTTATACAGGAAAATATTTTGACATTTCATTATAAAACTGTTAATAGCTTTGGTTAAAAATTATACCATAAATAAAGTCGAAAGACAATTGAGAAGCATAATAATTGCTACTCATATCTCTGCCAAAGATATTATCTGGAATTTGTGTTCTACAGATTCATAGAGAAAAAATACAACTATGAATAAATTATTTTATAGTGGCAAAGCACAAAAAAGGGAAGCCTGAAACTTGTAACCACTTAAGTTGCTCAAATTCAGTAAAAATCAGTGACATAACTTTAAATAACAATGAAAAACTGTTTAGCACTAAGCAGATTGGAAAAATTATACAAGTCTGAGAATACCAAGTGTTGGCAAAGATGTGGCTAAATGTTGACATCTGCTACTCTGAGTATAAATATAGATAGAATGTTTTAACATTTTTTCTGTACTTGCCTGTTTTTAAAACACAATTTAAAAAAATTTTAATCCATAATCCATAATTAAAATTTTAAATATTTTTCTCTATGTCTTGAGACAAGTTGAATATCATAACAATTATCTATATTTGTGAAGTTGTCAAGAACTCTCTTTGAAAGGATTTTTACCTGGTTCATTTTTAGGGGTAGTTTTAAATTATTACTGTTATTATTATTATCATCAGTTTTCTAATATTTTCCCATTTTCTTGTTATTTTAGTATGTTTTAGACTAGAACTGGCACCATCAATTCTAATTTGAAAGCGTATTATTAGTGTCTGGGGTTCCATTTCCTTCCTTCTTCCTATTTTTGTCTCAGTCTTTTTCTCTGTAGTTATTATTAGCCTTGCACATGTTCAACTTTAGCATACTTGCAACTCCAGCCATTTTTCTAAAGTGGTGTACCAATTTATACTTCCACTATGCACAGAATGGGTAGTAGAGTCCAAGTTGCTCTATATCCTTGCCAACACATATGTGTCAGTGTTTTACATTTTAGCCATTTTGGTAGGTATATAGTGGTATTTAATTGTGGCCTTAATTTGCATGTCTCCTAGTGAGACATGCAAATGAATTCTTTTTGATACATCTCTTCTCCATTTGTATACCCTCTTTTTGTAAAATGCTGTTCAATATCTTGCTCAGTTTTCAACTATGCTTTATGTCATTGATTTCTCTGAATTCTTTATGTACTCTGGGTAAAAATCCTTTATGGCTTCTGTGTGGCAAATATCTTCTCCATTCTGGCCTTGCTCTTTTAATTCCTTAATGGTACCTACTGATAAATAGAACTCTTATTTTAACAAAGTATATCTACCTCAGGATATTAAAAGCATTCTTCTAAGATATCTTTAAAAAACTTTATTGTGTTTTAATTATTATTTATTTATTTTTTATTTTGGAAATTAATTTTGTGTATACAATAATATAAAAGTCAAGATTTAATTTCTTTTTAGAAGAAATAAATTCTCTGTTCTGTTACTTTGGATTTCTTTCTACCTTAGAGCCAATTTCATATTCTATTAATTATTGTAGCTTTGTAAAGTTTGTTACCTGGCAAGTCCTTCAACTTCATTTTTATTCTCAAGATTGTTGCACATGATATTGTATCTTGATACTTGCATATATAAAATAGGACCTTTCTTTGTTACCATTTCATCCATCTACTTTTCCATATCCCCCCTTTCTTTCGTGGACCAATTTGTAGGTAGAGATTCTATACACACAACTTCCTTGTCTCCAGTTCTTTCTAATATTCTCTGTTCCACTGACTGCCGTCCCCCATATTCTAGACATCTGTGATCACCAATTAAGAAATCCAAGAAAACCACATATCTTTCATCATCTTACTTGATCTCTCAGAAGCATTTAAAACACGCATTTTCTGTTCTAGAAATTGTTATTATCTTTCAATTCTAAAAGAACTCCCACTTCCTCCCAGGTGTTCCTTCTACTTCGCATGTTGCTCATTTAAAGTCTTGTTTGCTTTGGGGTCTCTCTTATTGTACCTATAAATGTTGGCATTTTTTCAGGGGTTGACTTTCACATATCCCCTAGTTAATGGTTAACCAATAATTGTAAGTTGTTTTTTTGAGAGTTATTTATTCATTTAATTTTGGTCAAGGAAGTTCTTGATAGGAGTGATGTTAAATTATGTCAAATTACACTCAACACTATTGGACATGCAAATTAAATGCAGAATAAGTTGCCACTATACACCCACTAGACTGGCAAAAATGAAACGCTGACAAATTCCAGGTACTGCTGGTGGAAGAATGCATTTGAATACAACTATCAAAGTTCTGAAAGTCATATTATCGCTTTCCTCTTCACTCTACTTTTCTTCTGTAACTCTAATTACACATATATGAAACCTTTTCTACAACTTAAATATCTCTTATTTAAAAAAATATTACCCATTATTTTTGTATCCATTCTTCAGCCTACACTATTTCTTTCGATATGGGTTTCCAGACTCTCTCTTCTTCTACTTGTGGTTAAATATAATTGTTGAGTTTTTAAATTGAGGGTATTGTTTATTAATTTTCTCAACTAATTTTTTTAATGGATACCATTATTACAGTAGACATTTTCCATTTTCTTTTCCAGGTTTTGAATGTAGATAAACACAAAATGTTTTGAACATGATAATCAAAACTTTCTACAGTTTGTGTTTTAATAATTCCAATATTCACGTAGTTTTTGGACTGTCTCTGTTATCTTTTTCCCCTTAATGTTGGTATCTGTGTGTATGTATTTAATTTAAGACTAGGCTTCATTATAAAATAATTCTGAGGTCTGGAAGCTCTCTCCTTCACACTTCAACTTCCTTTTGCTTTTGGCAGGCAGTTTAGATGTCAGCCTAGGTCCCCTGCATCCATTCTAGGATTGAACTTTTTCACACTGAATTTATGATTCAGTAGGTTTAACTGAGACTGTGGAGTCTTAACAAGGTTTTCTCCTCATTGGTAGGCTCAGATCTCCAATTTATTTATTTGTTTGTTTGTTTGTTTACTTTTGGTCTCCCTAGCACTGATTTTTCCCAGAACTCTTGGATTTTTAACTTGTTAGTTGCCACTTTCTGTAGACTTAAGTTTTTGTGACCTGTGAAGTTTACAGTTCAGCAAATGGTCTGAGCTGTGAAAGGGTACAGAATGTTACTGCTCTGCCCTTCAGCTCTTCTTTCTGGGATCCTGGCACTCCAGGTCCAGGTTGCTCTGTGGTTGTGGTTGCTCTGAGCTCTGGTTTTAGTTTCTCCAGCTCTGACTACTGCCACAGGTTCTGTTTGCTTCTTTGCCTCAGCCTCCCCATTTGCTCAGCTTTTTGGGTATTTAGCCCTATTATTGTTAAAGAATAAATAAAAACTGAAGAAAAACAGTAAAGAAGGATAGGCTCATATCAATGGGTTTTTCTTCTCTTCAGGATCTTGGGTCATCAAATACTGCCTGCAAAGGTGGTTTTCCAAAGTCTTGGACATAGCTTGATTTCTGCACTCTAATCTTTACTTTGGGTAGGAAAGTCCTCTTAACTAATTTGTAATAGTCAAAATTAGAAGTCTTCAACTTATATTTTGTGTAGTTTCTCTGAAACTAATTGAGGTATATATTAAATATAATTTTTGCATTCTATTTTCAACAGCATGTCATAAGTCTTTCCCCTATTACAAATTCTTGAAATCTGATTTTAACCACTGCTTTATATACATATGCACAACTCATGACTTCACTATTTCTTTAACATTGGTCTTTTTCCTTGCATCCCAAAGTTTAATTATTCAAAATATAGGAATAGCTTTGTGGCATTGTTATAAACATTTGTGAAATATTGGATTTGAGTGATTATGATCATCAGTAGAACTTGCATACTTACTATGAGAGCATTACTGTGGTAGTTCTGAGGGGAGATGCAGGATAGGGAAACAAGTGTTCCTCATTCTTCAGACAATGCATCTGGAGAAAGAAACAAATTTAGAAAACTACTATAGACTAGCTTTTCATCAAAACTTTATGAAAGGCATATATAATAATGAAATATTCAAAGAAGAAACAGATCATTAGATATTGAAAGAGCAAGCAACACTTTTGAATGTGATCGGAGATGGAGTGGGTCTTATTGAATAGAGTGAAGAAGAAAGTCATATTTAATTATTTGCTAGTTCCTCTTCTTATTTTTATCTAAGATTGTTTTGAAAGTATTTTTCCTAAGATACCTACGTTTGCATTTTCTCTATCTGAAAAAGAATGCTCATCATTGATGGATTTTTCATGGTCTATAAATCTGTTTCAGTTGAATAAATACATTTAACCTAAGCTACTGGATCACAGGAAGTTTGCTGACAAATTGCATAGCTGATAACCCTCTATATGCAAATATAAGGACAGGGTTGTTTTGCTTTGCCAGTTTGAAATAGGAAAAGTTTATGATCCTTATTTTCTCACCTACTCAGAGACAAAGCCAGGAAGTGCATGTAAGCCAATGACTAACAGTGATGTTGAATAGAGAGTGCACCCAGAAAGAAAACATCTAAGATCATCAATGAGCAAGAATGTATCAAACATTTGTATATGTATTATTTTATTTACTTATCACATTACACTGCAAGAACAGGCATTATTTTACTTAAAAAGTTGGAAAATATTTCAAATCCAACTCCTAGAATTTGATGAATTTTCACTTGAATTCTGTCTGAAGTCAATAACATGTTCTTTCTGTTAAAACATTAGGGACTGAGTTCTGTTAACAAGCACCACAAAACCAAAAATAACATTATAGCATGACTGATGTGATCCTGCAATATGTATAATCAGATTACACTCCATTTATGTGTGAACTATCAAAATGTATTAATGCATTCTACTGTCATGTACAACTAATTAGAACAAATAAAATAAAATAAATTAGAAAAAAAAAGATAATGCCACATTTCATTTCAGGGCAAGTGTATAAATTCAGTAAAAAGTTGCCACATTTGAAAAAATCCACATACCACTAAAGGTTAGCACACATAATCATTTGATAATGCATGTTAACCACACTGTCAGAATGAATTCAGGACCATTGAGTTTAGGTTGATTTTCTAATCCCTTTTTATACAAGGATAAGTCTCACAAGTAGTTCTGGCAGAACAATTCCAGGACCCTAGGCAAAGCACTTTCTTTTTTCTCCGTAACCATAATAGTGACCACTCATTATACCCTCATCAGGAGGCACGATAAACATACAATAAACATTTTCTCTCTGCTAATAACCAATGCATGTGTGGTTGCAGATGCATACACTTCGCTGGCAGCAATGTGAATTGGTTCACTACTTACAGAAAACGTACATAAATATTCTGTCAAGAAACATAAAGTTGTTTATTCTTATTGACTCAGCCATTATGCTTCCAGAAATGCTTCCTAAGTAATTTAACAGATGGACAAGTTATGGACAATGTTAGGTCCTTTAGATAATAAAGGAGAAATATGCTTAGGATGTTTAAGGTGATGATGTTATTGTAAAGATATAAACTCAAAGAAACCTCAAAGACCCTCTCAGCAGCTGGATGATGGCATGGGGAGCTAGAGTCACCTTTGTCATCTTTCTCAACAGAACTTCCAGTGGCCCATCAATGGCCCTGGCAATCTGCTTTTCAGAAGGTCACATCCATTTATCTTCCTTTTATTGACTCCGCTTCTGTCTTGAGCATTATCTCTGTCCCAGAGTGTTTCCTTAGCAAATGTAGATATTTTAACTGACGAAATCTCCTTACATTCACTAAATGGCAGTAATAATGATAATAAGGTTATAACATTAACCAGCTCCTTTTGACAGTCTGTGTTCAGTCGTGGTTGTACTAACTTCACACATGTAACTCATTTAATTTTCATAATACTTTCATAAAATAGGTACTTCTCTTATTACCACTTTATAGACAGGGAAAATAAAACCCCGAGAAATTTTTCCACCTAGACGACAATGGTAGTACATCTCATATGGAGGGACTTATTCACCAAATTACACTGATTCTCAAATGAGGATGTAGCTGAGAATGATACATACATATCTGAGAAACATTAGTAGAGTGTGGAATGTAAGTCAATTGGGATCACAGGATCATTCAAGCAGAGATTGTAAAGAGAAGAGAGACATGAAGTGAGTCCTGAAAATGCTGACATTTTCAAGAAAAAAGAGTAAAGCAAGAGCAGAGAGGTCTCTGAAGGAGCAACACAGGAAGAAATATTTGGGTGGGGGTTCTTCTAGAAACCAAAAGAAAAGAGCATTTCAAGAAGGCGAAAATGGTCAATTGTTGTAAAGGCTTCTGATATATCATATAGAATGAAGGAACTTCGAAGTGTGGTTATTGGTTTTCCCAACAGGGCCAGTTACTGGTGGTAGGATGACTGTTAGTGTAATGGAGGGAGAAGTCACATTGGAGAGAAGAGGAAGCAGACATGGAAATACTGTGTGTAGCAACTTTGCCTAGGAACATGGCTGAGATGGAAAGTGAATACTCGGAACAGAAGCTGCAGGAGGTAGTGCTATCAAAGGAGGGTCTATTTTTAAATATGGCAGGATGATATTGAAGCGAGTTTGTAAGTCCTTGGAAATGACCCTGCAGAGGAAGATGGATGGTAAAGGATAATGAGAGAGAAAAGAATCACTGAAAATTTAAATCTTTAGGCAACAAGAGAAAACAAGGAGAACATGAAGTTTTTGTGTGCTAGGAGGAATAACACTTCTTCACAGTAACAGGGTGAAGGGGAAGATGGCTGCAGAGGCAGGTGTAGGAAGGTGAGGATTGCAGTCTTTTTATTTAATCAATAATTCATGAAGTGAGGTCATTCATTAAGTATGGAAATGGACACTTTGAGAGGTTGGGGTCAAAGAATTATAGCAATGACGGAAATTAGCAAGGAAGCACTATAAACAGGAATTTGCTTTCAGTCAGGGTGATATTTGAAATTGGTATTTCAGCTATGATGCAGTTTCAACTTCTGACAAGGTTAGGAATGTATTCTGATAACTGGTCTTTGGAAACTGTTAGGTAATGACATAGGTAAACAGGAAGATTGCCAAGCACAGCAGAGGAAGATAGTGGGGCATAAACAAACCACTGCCTTAATGCACTCAGATACTAGGCAAGACTCACCTACTCATGCCCCTTACTGTAGAAAAGTTTCTGATGTGACCAAGTTTTTGGATAAATATATTTGAAGTTTTAAGATAGTCTACTTTCAGGTCTTTGAAAAGAGTAGCACCCTAATAATGACCAACTGAAGTCTTTGGAGATATCAATCTGACCCCAAAATGCAAGAAAGTCAGAAAGGAAAAACAAACTGGGGAAAAAAAAAAAAAACAACAACGAGGAAAATCATTGAAGGACTCACTTTTTTTACTTCAAAACTTTGTGCAAAACTATTGTAAACAGGAGAGGCTGGCTCTGGCATAATAATGGAAAAGCAGATCAATGGAATTGAATTGAAAACTGGAAATAAACTCTCACCATCACGCTCTATTGATCTTCAGAGATGCCAAAATAGTTCAGTGTGGGAAAACAGTACAGTTGGCCATTTTTGTCCATGGACTCTATCTCTATGGATTTAATCAATCACAGACTGAAAATATAGGAGAAAAAAATGCATCTGTGAGTTGGGCATGAGAATGTGCACCTGGAATTCCAGTCACTGGGGAGGCTGAGGCAGGGGGATTGCAAGTTTGAGGCCAGTCTTGGTAATGTAACAGGACCCTATTTTAAAAATAAAAGAGATGGAGGAAGTATGGGTGGTGTAAGGGAAAAATGGGATGGGAGGAGATGGGAGAAGGAAAAATAGTAGACTGAGACAGACAGTATTACCCTATGAATATGCAAGATTATATGAATTGTGTGAATCTACATTGTGAAAAAAAAGATATATTCCCTGCTGTATAATTATATCAAAATGGGTTCTACTGTCATGTATAATTAAAAAGAACCAATAAAAAAAATAAAAATAAATAATAAATAAAAGGGGAGGTGTGTTTCTCAGTGGTAGAGGGCCCCTGAATCTAATCCCCAGTACCCCCCCACACACATAAAAAATGCATCTGAACATGTACCATATTTTTCTTATCATTGTTCCTGAAAAATACAATACAGCAGTTATTTGTATATCATTTGCATTGTATCAGGTATTATAAGTAATTTAGAGATGACTTAAAAATATAGGAGTATATGCTTAGGTTATATTAAAATACCAAGCTTTGTTAAATACAGGACTTGAGTATTCATGGCTTTTGATGTCTCAGGGGGTCTCCTGGAACCACACACAGTGAGGAACAACTCTATGTCCAACATATCATGCTGGGAGAGCTAGATATCCACAAAAGCTGCAAAACATGAACTTAAAACAGATCAAAGACCTATATATAAGGGCTGAAACTATAAACCTCTTAGAAAAAAGCAGAGAGATAGATCCTTATAACATTGGATTAGGTAATAGTTTCTTAGGTGATGCCAAAACACTACCAATGAATAGTAAAAAGGGAAACAATGTAATTAAAAATGGGAAAAGGATCTTAATAGATAAGTCTCCAAAGGAGATATACAAACAATCAATAAGCATATGAAAAGATATGCACAGCCTCATTATTCATCGGGAAAATTTCAATCAAAACAATGAGATACCACTCCATACTTACTAGGATAGCTAGAATAAAAAAGATAAATACAAATGTTGGCAATCTGTAGAGAAATTGGAACATTTATATACTGATAGTGGATGTAAAATAGTGCAGCCACTTTCAAAAGCAATCTGGTAGTTCCTTTTATGATTAAAAGGCTACCACATGACCTAGCAAGTCCACTTCAAATATATATCTGAGAATAATGAAAACATACATCCATGAAAAAACTTAACATGTGAATAAGTCTATAGTAGCCTTATTCATAGTAGCCAAAATGTGGAAATAGTCCAAACGTCCATCAACTGATGAAATGATAAATCAAATGTAGTATATCCATACAATTATCTATTATTTGGCAATAAAAAGGAATGAAGTACTGATACATATGACAACATGAACAGACCTTGAAGGTATTATGTTAAGTGGAAGAAACCAGTTCACAAAGAACCATGTGCTGTACTATTCTATCCACAGTAAAAATCCAGAGTAGGTGAACCTGTGATCACCTAGATAACAGGTGGTCACCTAGAGCTGGAGATAGAGAGAGATAGGAAGATTAGGAGCTCATGGTTAAGGAGCATAGGTTTTCTTTCAGGCGTAATAAAAATGTTCAAAAATGGGTTGTGCTGATAGTTTTACCATGCTGGGTATAAAAGAGGCATATAGTGGTGGTAAACTATATATGAATTATATCTCAATAAAGTTCCCAGTACACTGAAGTATTAATTGATCAAAAGAATTAGTCCAATGATGAAGTTACAGTTCTCATGGTCCAATCACTTCCAAAAAACCTTATGTCTGGACATTGCTGCTTTGGGGAGCAACATGTCTTCAACACATAAGTTTTGGAGCGGGGGGGATTACAGATCCAATCAATGACACTGATAAAAGGGAAAAACAAAACAAAATAAAATATGAAAGTGATTTTTCAGAGAAACTCCTGAAAGCTACAAGAAAACAAGACTATATAACTTAATAAATCTGGAACCAGAGAACTATGCATTCATTCTTAATTTTGTTATTGTTGTTCAATAAATATTTGCAAATGACTGAAGTATCTAAATCAAGTCAGAGATGGTTTATTCTGGGCTTAGTCTTGTGACAAGACTAATACGGATGTTCTTTCTTTAAAAACCAAAATTTTATTTTACCTAGTTTTCCTCTCTAGTTGCCCCCAAATTGTTTTTCCCACTTTTCCAGTTTTCATGTATATTTTACATCTTCTGCTTCTATATTTTCATGTGTTACCTTCTTAATTCTTTATAATCCATTTTTTTCCACAATTCTCTATAACTTTATTCTGAGATTACTATCCTTTTATCAGGCCCTTTACTCTTTGACCTCTTTAGTTGCTATTGATGCTAAAATTTTCATTCTTTATAAAATTTGCATCTGGCACATTTTCAAAAGAGAGTCAAATTTTAGCTTACTTCTATGTCTTCTACTCATATTTGTCTGTTTTAAAATTAGCTCATTTTCTTCCTTCTAAAGTTTTTATGAGTTAAATTTTTCCCTTCCATTTCTCTCTCTACTGCTTTATTTTGGCAAACTATTTCTGTGTCCCAACTTAAATTGAGCAGGACACTCAAGTGTGAACTTCAGGTATTACTTCTTGCAGTAGCTCCTGTCCTTTATCTCCATATTCTAATAGGATGGTTTAACATTTGTAATCTATCGACACCTAAAATCTAATAACTTCAATAATGATTCACAAGTCATACGATGCTCTGATCTAATATTATATGGAGCATCTAAGGGCAGGGAAAAGAGAGAATATACTAGGACAAGACCTAAGTCCTTCTAATTTGAATGAACAACAGCTTCTCTCAAATTTGGGCAGCAAAGTAATTCTTTGAGAACCTCAAAGCCCAAGAGTCGAAACAAGCTCAATTTTTGGAACTGAGGTTCCAAAAGGGGATCCCCAAAATATAAGTGAGATCTAGGAGCAGGAAAATGAGGTGGCTCATATTCAGAAACAGAGAAGGTAGGTGGGACCCCAGTAAAATGGTCAAATGTCTAGTGTAAATACACATAACCCAAAACAGAAGCAGACCTCAAATGGATCCCAACCTTTCCTTGATTCAGCAGGGGAGTCGATTAGTCAGTCATTGGAGGGGCTCATGTTCGGCATGGAAAACGGATCCCAGTTACAGAAGGAGTCTGAGTTTTATAGTTTACAGTGAGGGTGAATTAATCATTGGAGACTGAAGTGGAATGTGTTGGTTTGGGCAGTCAGGAAAAAAGTTGTAGAAAGTCTGGAACTTACTGGGAAGGGGTGAGAGCTCAGAACTCAGTCTGGAGTTGTTTATCTTCTTCCTTTGGGACCCTTTGTTATCCAGAGCTTCACTGTTTGCTTTTCTCCTTCTAGGTCTCATGGGTAATGGGAAAGGGTAAAAGTCAAAAACCTAGGGCTCAGCCCCTTCAGTACTCATTGTTACTGAAAGAGTTAATGTTTGCCTTATTTTTTCTCCCTCCTCCCAGGCCACAATGCCCTCCTCTTTTCCCCCAGGTGCTGTCTTAGGGGATATTATTTTTCATAATCCTTCTTCTAGGATGGTAGATTTGTCCATGGGAAAGACTCACAAGAAGAAAGAATGAAGGAAACTCAAGTGCAGATTCAGTACTTGAATATATGGCCTATGGATGTGGGAAGAACCCACAGTTGCCTTGTCATCAGTGGATGCTAGAAGAGCTGTTCATTCTAGTTCTGACTTTAAACTGAGACTATGGGGAAAGTTATGCCCTGAAAGACCTGGAAAGCTCGGCCCCTAGATGTTGGTCTGAAGCTTCTGCTGCTGTACTTAGTGGACGGTTTGGGCAAAGGAGAGTTGATAGGCAGATGGGTTTGTGGGAGACCAGAGAGAACAGGATTTGGGCAATGTATAAATGACCTTTTAACTCTCACTTGAAATCTAGAGACTCTCACAGATTCTTTGTGCTACAAGTTTCTCTTTTCCCCCTTTGAAACATACCCATATCTCTAATCATGTTTTAAACAATTATAGTACATACAATTGTAGCCTAAACATCAACTTACTCCAGATAAACTGTGAGCGTTAGATCAGCCTTTCTGCTTCTCCTTCACCTTCCACTAGCGCCTGTACCAGGTCTCAAGATAATATCCTCGAGATCTCATAGCTATCACGTTCTTCAACAGTTATAACAATTTCAAATCTCTGTCAGAACAGAACCGAATTCTCTGGCCTGAATTCAAGGCCACCCATAATCTGGCTCCCAGCTGCCAATTCAATCTCATTTCCTAATTTTGTATCTGACATTCTCAGAGTGAAGAAAGAATTTGGGAGGCAGCCAGCTTCATGTCTAACTCGTTTCTTACTTCCTCTGACCATGAGAAATTTACCTAACTTCTGTGGAGTTTAGTTGCCCATCTCCGGGGCGGTTCTCCCTGTTGTCTGGAGTAGTTTTGAAGATCAAAGGAGATGACATTTGCAGGGCACTATATAGATTTCCAGGTATGCAATCAGCCTCAAAGAATGGGACCTATCTATTGTGCTTATTACTTTTTTTGATAGCTATGATATCATTTATTGCTCATTGGTGCACTTATTTCTCCATACTTTCTATGACTATTATTGATAAACTTAATTTTCATTTCAGTGTTTAGCATTTTAAAATTTGGATTGACTTCTATTTTAACATATTTCCCATAAAGATTGAAAAATTGATTTGAATGATGCTGATTTGGAAGTTTCAGTGACATTAACATTTCAATTGAAATGCTTTTTTATAAACCTCTTAAAAATGAATTTAGATATTAAATATTTTATGCATTACATTAACTTGTCCATTCCTTTTATTCATTAATTTGTTTGACAAGAATCTACTTAAAGTCAACTTTTTAAGCACTAGGAAGGGTGCAGGGAACAAGAAGAGCAGGAAGAAAATGTGTGACTCAGATGACTAGTTGTTTCTAAAATTCTGTTCTCTTTTTTCCATGGAAAGTGAGATTTTGAGCTGAGCAAACGTAAGCAAAGTTTACATACCTTTTCAAGCCTCCTTTTCAGCTAGGTGTAGCCATGGACCATGTTCTAGTCAATGACTTGTACAACAAAATGTTGTGACAGATTACAAGAAAGTAAAAGAGTTCAAGGGTACTTATTGTCCCATGGCCCCTCCCTTCTATTCCCAGTTAACATTTGGATTGTAGAGGGATGTCTGGATCTCTACATAGGACCAGGAAGGTGAAGGTCAGTATCTAGGGAGAGAGAAAGAAAGGAAAAGCTGGAAGCAGATTGGGTTCAGAGATTTGCACAACAACCCTATCTGCTCTGTGCATGGACTTGATCATGTGAGAGAAATGATCTGACTTTACTTAAGCCCAAATTTCTGTTTTTTGTGGGTGAACCTAACCGTAAATTCTATACATTCCAACCCCAAAGCTAACAACCTCATGGGAGAGATATGTTTTTATGTAAACCAAGTACTTTTACAAAGAGACTTTGGAAAACTGAAATAACATTACTTAGTTTACAAATGGGCTTTGACTTTTTAAATATTTTCTAATCAGTCATGTGAATATCACTTTAAGTTTAAAGGTTTCTAATGAATTCTAATAGAAGTGGTTGGGAGAAATATTTTTTAACATTTTTATTTTAAAAATTCACATTGGCATTCTGGAAAGGCAAATCAAAGTTATTTTGGTGTTAAACAACCTCAATAGAAATAATCTGAATATTTTGGTTGGAAATATTATTGAGTTTCTTTGACAGCTAATATTATGAAATTATCTTATATCTGTAGCCACATATAAATTCAGGTTCTGAGATATGGGATTCATTCATAATGCTAGACTTAATTTTTAAAAAATCATTTACAAATTCAAGCTCTTTAATGTTTAGCCTACATAAAAATTATAAAAAAGGTGTTAGTGGTACTTTTCCACCCTAGCCTGAAAAACATTACTTATGCCATTTAACTTAAATGCCACATACTCAATTAGCATTTATATAAATATTTTCACTCCTATAGCATTGCCCTTTTTTATGTTCATTTAATTCTACTCAAAGGTTAATTCTCTCTTTGCTATTTTCTCAATGGTGACAGTAGTAAATGGTGAATTTTATCTATAATTATTATAATCTGGAGAAATTATTACATTATCAAAAGCACATGTGCAACTATTTTCACCTTGTTTTAAGGGTTTACTATGAAAATTCATGGTAAATCTCCTGATAAATTTTCAGGTAACATTTTCTATGTCATTATTTTGAAGTAAATATGAGAAATTTATAAAATCATCTTAAATGACTTCAAAATAAAGATAAGAAAAGAAATCCACATCATCTAAGGGAATCCTCTTTGAAACCACATTTTTTAAAAATTCAGACACTTCAAAAAACTATTAACTGCTGATTTATCATAATCTCTCTCTAGTAAGTCTATCAATAAAACCTGAAATCCAATTTCAAAAGACTGTAAAGATAAGGTTATCTATTATATACCACATGTTTGAAAGGTTAGTTTTCACTGGGAAACAAAGCTAAAATTCACCACTACATACTCTGTCCCATTTCTCTATCCTATTTTGGGAACTTCTCTGTTCAGCTATTTAAAAGGAATTGCTATCTGAAATGCATATTTAATAAGATTTAACAGGGAGAATTCCTTTACTGAAAAAGTTCCGTGTGGTGAGTTGTGATAGATTAATATATTAATGCTACCTTTTTACCTTGACTATGGGTTTAGCTATGTAGCTACTTTGCCAGTATGTATACTAATGATTAAGGAGGTGTCTTGATAAGGGCTTATCTTTCATGCCCTGTTCTCTGAGAACTGTGTAAAGCAGGATGGGATGAGAGACATGCCTAGACTTCCCAGTCAATCCACACATCCCAGGCAACACCTCAGCTATTTGTGAGGAACTGAATTGGACCATCTAACCTAATTTCTAAGTGAAGCAACATGTAGAAGACCAATGAATTCTGTCTGGGATAGGACTTTTACAGCCTCCCTTTCATAATAAAATGAGCTTCTTATTTGGAGGCAAGACCCAGAAATCTCTGGAGTGGGGATGACTATTTGGACTACACACAGTAGTATTGAAAGAAATATTTCTAGTAAGAAAGGTAGAGTAGTATCTCACAGGGACGAATTACCTTTCCCTCCATAGTGAAGGAATCTAATGTAATTGAGAGAGGGCTCAATTTTCTATTGTAAGTGATTCGTGTGTGTGTATGTGTCCATAAAATTGAGTACACTTTAAAAGTTTACTCAACTTTTTAAAAAACCTTAAAAAAAAGTTTATTAAAAAAAAACCCTAAGTTTTAGGTTAAAAAAAACCTATTAAAAAAACCTAAGTCAAAAATTCCAATAATTAAAGGAGATTCTCAATTAACCCCCAAAGATATACATATATATATTTGGTGCAAAGATTATGCTCATCATGAAAGATTATGCCATCCTGGACTCAAAATATCCCTATCAGTTAGGTAGGGAAAGACTCTAGTTATCCTCAAGTTACACAAAATCAATTTTTTTTGCAGATCAATTAGCAGATCAGGGAAATTTCCTAATATATCTCTGCATTTTCTTGAAGGTCATACAGTCATAAAAAACCACAGTAGAAACGTAAAATCTTCCCCACCCATTGTGGTGGGTAGGGGCCTCTTCTCTGTCATTTGGGCTAATAATGGAAAAGCACTGTATGTGTGAAAGGGTTCAGTAGTTCAGATAGGTGGCTGATTGATGAAAAGTCCTCAGGTGAGACAGCCTAGTTCTAGGGAAGTACAGTACAAGGTTCTAGAGAAGTTCTCAAGTTCTCACAGATTCAAGAAGGTAATATATCTAATGTAAAACCATGAGAGATATAAGAAGACCTAACATCTGTCTGTCTCTGTCTCTCTTTTTCTCTCTTTCATTTCTCATTTTCTCTCCATGTATCTATCAAAAACTACGAGAGAAAGCAAAAGAATATGGTGGGGCATGCTGATTGTGCATCTGTCTACTCAATGGTGCATGACCTTTGGAGTTGTAGAGTCCAAAACTTCCCAACCTCTTGTTGATTGCTTTTCTTCTATTTTCTTTTAAATCAGTAACTTCAAAATACCTCTTAGAAATCATTTGCTAATAAACTGAAAGCTAGCTAAACTGTAACATGACAAATCTTATGGTCAGAAGGCAATTCAAAGGAAGGAAAATCAGAAATGCCCTTAGCCCTTCTGTATACTGTTGGAAACAGTGAAGCAATATGACAGAATCCAACTTCCATAATTCCATACTTAGCTTGCTTTGATGTTTGTATGAAGGTCAGAGAAATATATCCAAAGACAGGCAAAAATTCAAGAAGGAATAACAATCACATGTTCCTCTTGAAGTTATTTCTTAAAGATATTTCTCATCAAAGAAACTAAAGGAAATAAAGAATTCAGGTGTGTGGAGACGTGAGAATAAGTAGGTGCTGACAAATTATGCCCAGTGGGCTACATCCAACTGGTATTTTGTAAATAAATTTTTTTGGAAAACATCCTCACTCACTAGTTCATTTATGATTGATGACTCCTTTATACTCAAAGCATTTGAGGAGTATTTGCAACAGAGTCCAGTGGTACATAAACCTAAAATACTTATTATCTGAGCATTTATCTAGATCTACTTCTGTCATGAGGACCTGGAGATTCTTCCTGGTCCACGCAGTTCATTCTTCAGGATAGTCATTCACCAGTTACCTTTCTCCATCCCTGATCTGACTCCTTTGTTCCTTTTCCATTAGAGCACTGATACTCAGCACTTTGATTTTCAGACTCTTGCCTTTACATGGAAACATTTAATATACTATTGGTTTGATATTCTTAAAATCTCTTCTTTGAAATCTCTTCTTTGAAAAATCCAATTGTTTTTAAGATATATGAGGAGCAGTCTATCCAATCAGTTTTATCTTTCTTCAAGATTAGGGTGGGTGGCTTAATTTTGGAATTTCTCAGTAGTCTTCTGGAAGATTTTTTTAATTAAATGTAACCTGACAAATCTCATTTATAAATGCACATAGAATGGAGAACTGAATATTTATATCTATGTATATCTATCATCTCTCTGCTTATCTATCATCTATAGTATCTCTATCATCATTATTTTAAGAAACTGTTTTACTGGGCCTTGGTTTTATGTATCCAGCTTTGGGTTTTACAGGGTTTTAAATGTGATTGCTTTCAGGCTTTTTGATGGAAATTCTGTTTACCAAATATCAAAAGCAATTCATATTTAGTATATGTCAGACATATAAAACTAAGAGATTTTTGCCCATTAGCTTATTATTATCTACAACATCCATGCAATATAGATACTATTATTATCAACTACTACATAAGCTTTAAAAGCTAAGTGACTTATTGATGGTCACCATACTAGTGGAAAAGGACTGAACCCTGGTCCCCTGTTTGTTATATTGCATTGAGTGTAGGGCAAGGCACTGCATGTTATCTGATTCAAAATATTCAGTATACATACAGGAAAAATAAAACTCAGAAAACAAAATAACTTTTTCAGAGTGAACTAATGAGTGGGGTTAGCAAGGATTTGCATCCAGATTTGTGACTATGAATTATGTCACTGTCTTTCAGACACTGGAGATCTCTAGACGCATTGTCCCCTTCACAAAACGATTACATTTTATAGCTACAGTTTCTATATATCTCTGTGACCCCATCCAGGCATGCCTCTGGGAAGCATTTAGAATACTTACTTGTGAGTGAGTGTGTGTTGTATCTAGTTATTATATAGAAAGTACATCATTTTGTGGAAGGATGCTGGTGATGATCTTCTATTCAGGAAGTAAATAAATGTATTTTTCATGGTTCAGATGCTAATGTAAGCCCATATTCTTTTCAAGACTCCTCATGAAAGAAAAATTAATTTAACTAAGGGTGTACATGTTTCCACACTGTTATTGCTTAATTAAGTTGATTAGAGTCCTGGTTGGACCATTATGTCAAGGTTTTCCATGCTTAAGACAAAATATGTGCAGACAGGCAATTCATTTGAATGACTATAATATGAATCTGTAATACCTAGGACAATAGGTCCTTTTTAATCTACTGTTAATGAGTCATCTTAATTACAACTCAGAAGAAGACCTTGACAACACTTTACACCTCACATACAGGGAATCATTATTTTTCATATCCTCACTTGACAAATTACCAAAGCATCAATAGTATACAGGAAGATAGTTAAGTGTATTTCTGTCTTCTATTTCATGGGCTGACAAACTATAGACCACAGGGCATATCTGACTTGCAGCTTATTTTTCTTAAATAAATCTTTGTTGGATACCAGCACACTCATTCATTTACATCTCATCTGTGGCTGTTTTTCTTCTCTGATAGCAGAGTTGCATAGTTGTGCCAAAGACCATAAGGCCTGCAAACTCCAAAATGTTTACTATCTGGAGCTTTACAGAAAAGTCGAGTGAACAATTATATTAAGTGGTGGCTGTTATATGAAGGTGCTAAATGAACATGTTTCCAAATAGTCAGGCAAAATTAAAGTTCATTTTGAAGATGTTATCATTCATGTCTTCCCAGACTGAATTTTGTTGGAAGGAAAGTGGCCTTGTTGACAAATCATAAAGTGGTATTCAAAATTGCCTTGTACAGAATTGCAATGCATACTCTGTTACTCATTATTTCTTTTTCCAAATGTTGAGCCTGTTAAAGTGAACAACTAAAGAGGAGATTTATTTAATAGCACACTATTTTTATACATGTCTTCCATATGGAGTGACTATATAATTTATGATTTCAATTTGGACTCTTTTGAAAGGGACCATTGAGATAAGTGGTGGAAGGTGAAATAGTTTGCTGACTTAATTTGTAGACAGAAATCCAGTTAAATATCTTTTCTTTGTACAACTGGTGCCTCCATAATTTCTAAAGTGGTATTGTTGATCACTAGATCTCCATGTCATGTTAGATCTTTTTTAGAATTATCCAGTCCCCTACCTATCTTTGATTACTCTAATACTTTAGAATAGCAATTTTAAGGGTTATTATCATTCTTAGCAATTCCTTTCTTGAAATGAAGGCTGTTAAACTCACTACATAAAGCCCATGAGATGAAGATGATACAATTGTAGAAGTAACAAAAGCAGAAGCCCCTATGTTCCCCCTTCTCCCCTTTTTAATGATATCTGATCCACCAATGTGAAGTCTCTAGGATTCTGAGAAGTACAATTTGGAAAAATATTGAATTCTACAAAAATAATTCAGGTTAAATTTTGTTCCTTTCATATCTAAGCAATGGCATTTAGTTACTAGAGCATCCAGTGGATCACACATGGAGATGCCAAGACATGGTGTGATGAAGTGTGCTATGGAAAGTTCTAGAGAAATACATAAAAATTCTTCCAATAAGAATATACTCTGATCTTTTCAGTTGCACTGAAATTTTAATTGTAAAAACCCAGTTCCTTTTGGAAATAACCATAAGAATTTGGTAGTCAGGCAATTTTTTAATCTTAAGGTCCTTTCACTTATCAAATTTTTTTTCTGTATGCTGATTCTGAAAGGACCCTCCTAAGAAAAAAGAGATAAACTGATTGCTCTGATTGCTCCTGATTCTTGAGCTTTAGAAGTTAATTATCAAGTTTCCAGAACATGTTGGCAAAATCAAACTATAGTGTGTTCCTTTTAGATAGTGGGTTAACTTGATTGCATGGTGTAGATATTCATCATCTAAGCATATATACAAATGGATGAAGATCTCAATTTAAAAACTTTTAAAACCCTGTACACTCCTAAATATGTCTTCAGAATCACATATGTGTTTGGTACATAAATTATCCTGTATCTATATAAGCAGCCTATGAACATATGGGTTAGTTGGAAGTTGCTCTGGAATGCTTTTTTAAAGCTACACTTGCTACACTTTATATATTACTGCAATTTTACAATGGACAGTGCTAACCTTCTGCCATTAACGTGTTGCTGAAACCTCAGAAGAGGATTCAACAAATCTCTAGTGACTTCCAAGGCCTCGAATAGCCTTCTAGTTTCTGGTTTCTCAACACAAGAAGTTTTTCTGAAGTGTATCTCCAAGACTCTGCATTTTGATATCAGTTATTTATGGGAATTAACATGGAGAGATGGAACAGCAGGTCTGTGTGGGATGGTGGCAAATTGGAGTCTAAAAATGAGTGACGTTTGTTGTAATGAGGTACATACATTTGAGACAGAGGGTGGTAGAGGCAGAGGGAGAAAAGAAGAACATAATATGATCTGGTTTATTTAAAGACTTTGAGAGAAAAATAAATCACTCAAATATGCTCAGGTAGAAGGTCCTCTCTTTATTTTTATACAAATGCCTTGTCATTTTAGAAAGACATAAATAAGGCAACAAGGGAACACAATATATTTAAAGGAAAAACCACTGTTTCCCTCACATTACAGCTGTGTATTTTCATTTCTCTCACAGTCAATCAATCTGTGCCTTTCTCCTTCGGGTGGATCTGGGTATGAAGGCACCAGGAACCTTGGTACTGTTTTACTTTAGAAGCGAGGAATCCCAGCCAGATAAATTTCACTTTGCCATAACCCTGGACAACATGCTATGGTATATTTGTTACATATAGGCAATTTACAAGAGAAATTAAACTCTATTCAGTTGAAAAATTACAACCAAATGGCAGGTCTTTATAAATAGTATACGGTGGTAACTATGCTGGGATTATCTAATTCATTAAGTGCAATATATAAAAGAGGACAGATCCTCTCTTTAATTAGCTAATAACACTAAACTCTCAAGTGGGTGGGCAATAAACTTCTCAGGTTGATTACCTTGTATTGTATGCGTAATCACCACACTAATGGTAAAGCTCTGGCTGGGGTTGAACTGGGTTCTCAGTTCTTCTGAGAAGATTTCAAGATCAATATGTTTGCCAGGAACTTTTCCTCAAAGGTAGTTCTATAGAAAAAGTAATAAAAGTAATTTGAAATTGATACTACTGTGTGAATTTGGCTGGACAGAGAAGTTGATGACCTAAACCAAGAACTTCTGAACTGAAAGGGCTAAAAAAGTGACTTGTTCTTTCAAGTACCATTGTGGTGACATAATAATGACACAAAGATTGCTCACCTCAAACCTGCCGTAGACCATACATTTTACATGCAAGCACCTTGAAAGAAGTACTGCTGTCACGAGCATTTTGCAGATGAGAAAACTGATGCATGAATAGATTAGTAATTGTCCCCAGTCACATAACAGAAGAAAGGCAGAGCAGGGGTGTAAACTGTGTGAATCTGCAGTTTAACCACCCGATCAGGTTCTCAAACTTCAATGTTTTCAGCCTACCTGGGGATTTCCATACTATGCAGATTCTTTTTGAGTTGCTCCTGGATAGGGCCTGAGTTGCTAGATTTCTAGCAAGAATCTAGGTGATGCCCACGTTTCTGGCACATGGGTACATTTTAGATAGTGAGGAGCTAGATGGCAGATATTGTTGTAACAAATGAAAGAAGAAAGCTAGGATCCATTCAATGATTCTGGAAGAATCACTAAGGTGAATATTTTTCTTAAGAGATGCTGGCCATATTCAGTGGTTCTAACTCTACAGGGTTAAATTTCCTTCGTTTTTAGAGAGGATTCCATCCCACCTCACATTTGGTGTATGAATGAAAAGTCAAGGCAATCATGCATGGAAAAGTTCCATGAATGAATTAGCCACACTATGAAGGAACTTATTCCTACCAGTGCTTCCATCTCAGATGGGAAAGTGCCTCATGCAGGGGTCAGTGGAGGAGTCAAGAGGCAAGTCTTTTCTCTGAAGGATATTTCACAACCGCATTTTTCAAAGTTGTCTCTCAATGATTTTCAGAAAATCTGTCTCCAACAATCCTCTCGGCTTCATAGTTTAATTCCTTTTGCACATTTCTGGGGACCTGTAAAGGAGGTCTCAGAGTTAGTGCTGACAGGAGTCTCCCTGCTCCCTTCTAAGAAAATAACATGTCTACTTTGAGATAGGTGCCAGAGTCCTGGTGCTGAAAGCAGAGGTTACGTGGTCACCCAGGTTGAGTGATTCACGCAGCTCAGGAGAACACAGCATTCACACGCACAGCAACAGCTATGATGTTGAAGGTGTGTCTGCATAGGTGCTGTAGTGAAGGGTTTATATGCTTTGATTAGTTCAAGGCTCACTACTTTTATTTTAAATACGAGGCAGCGAAGGATCACAGAGTGAAGCCCTTTGCTGAGGTCACACAGCCAGTTAGTGACAGAGCTAGGGTTTTGCTCAGGGTCATCTGCGTTCTGAGCACAAACTCAAAGCAGTCTTATTCTGCTGCCTCACTGTTATTGTAAATTTCATGACACTTAAACTTGTGTATTTTTAAAAATGGAGACAAAATGAAGCCATTCTCAGAGATTATGATTCAAAATATCTGGGGTGGGATCTGGACTTAGGCATTTTTCAAAAGCTCCCCAGATGATGCTGATGTACAAATCTTGGTCTCCCACTGTGTACAGTGTTTTATGCTCAAGGCCTGTGTCTCACTCATCCTGTCAGCAAGGACACCCCATGAGAACAGCACTGGTACCCTCATTTTATAAACAGGAAGGTCAGGGCACACAGTGAGTGACTGCTTAGGAATGAAACTGGAAAGCAGGTCTTCCTGTCAAACTTCAGTGTGCTTTTGACCATGAAACTGATGCCTCTCTCCTAAGTTTGTTATGCAGACCAAAGCAGACAAGGAATTGCAAGAAGGGCCATGCTTGGGAAGTTACATCAGCCTGGCCAGGAGGCTCAACTTCCACTTTCCAGAATCGGTGTCAGAACACTGTATCATGGGCATTAATAAATACCAAATGATCAAGCATCTTCTTCTCTCCTTTATTTGCCAATGAAATAGGAATAATGGTGGGCCCTGTGGGGTTGCTGTGAGACTCAAATAAAACAACATGCGTGAAAGTGTTTTGAAAACTGTAATTTACTTTGTCAATATAGGATACCATTAAGTAGACACATCTTTTAATAACAAAATCTGTGAGAAAGGAATTTTCATTGACATAACAAACCCTGTCTATTCTGTTCAATGCCAGTAGAGGGCTAAGTTCAAACAGAATTCACTCTTGTTTTCTTATGTTAAGGTAGAATTTATTTTTCCTCTCATTCTTTTTTTCTTAATTTACTTAACCGGTAGGTATATAAAAACATTAAAAAAAAGTTTGCACATATAAATGCAAATAAAAATTTGCATTACATAATGTTTCCGTTACACATGTATATTGCACAATATTTAAATCAGGTTAAAGATATCTGTCTCTGCCTCAAATATTGATCATTTCTTTATGGTGAAAACATTCAGACTCCTTTCTTCTAGGTTTTTGACATGTACTAAACACTGTTGTTCTCTATTGTCACCCTAATGTGCAATAGCAACCCAGGACTTCTTGCTCCTATATGTGACTTAATATCCATTGATCAACCTTTCCCTTCACTCTCTCCACCCTACTCCTTCAGCCTCCTGTAACCTCATTTTCCTCTCAACTTCTATCAGATCAATTTTTTATTACATATATAAGTGAGATTTAGATTCCATTTCTAAGAGAGATTATGCAGTACTTGCCTTTCTGCACCTGGCTTATTTCACTTAACATAATGATCTTCAATTCCACCCATGCTATCACAAATAACAGGGTTCCATTGTATCTTCATGGCTGAAACACAGGTGATTCTTCAGCTCTTCAGTGGCAACATTCAGTTAGCACAGGTCTTGCTTTGCTCTCTGATGTGGATCTTCTGTACACATGCACTCTGTTTTTATATTCCTTGGTGGCTGCTGCTACACAAGAATCAGCATGTGGGGGAATTAAAAATGGTGGAAGAGAGAGAACAGGAATGTCTTACTCTATAAAACCCTAGTTACCAGTGATGTCTGCTGGTCTTTTGACAGTCAGCTCTTCTGTGATCTGGTCCTCACCAGTAGCTTCAATTATCATCTATGCCCTGATGACCCTTACATTCCAACTTCCAGTCACATCTGTCTTTTGGCTTCTAGACCCAGGTTTTTGATTGCTCACTGTAATTGCTACATGGCTGCCCTACTTGTGCCTTCAACATGTACAAAACACTATCCAACATCTTCCTTCTATATGTGATTCTCCTTTAGCCCAGAGGATGCTACCACATACCCAGTTAAAGAGCTGTGTCATCCTTGACTTCTCTCCTCTATTACCTCTAAACCAAATTCTGCTCACTGTTACCTCTTTAGCATCTTGCCTCACTGGGTTATGTTTCAGTGCAGACCACCTTCCTCTCTTCCCTGGTTACCTACAACAGCCTTGCTGCATGTCTCCCTGTCTCTGTTCTTGTCCACTCTGTGCATTCCTCATTGTACCCAAAATTAACTTTTTAAAGCAAAATCTAATCTTCTCAGAATTCTAAAATGGCTTACCATTGCCCTCATGAGGAATCTAAATTTTTAAAAATGAGCCCCAAAGACATTTTTGATTGATCTTGATTTTCCTCTTGACACACATGCTTCTTTTTTTTTTCTTTATTCTTTTAATTTTGATCCATTGAACACAAATGGAGCACAACTATTGTTTCTCTGGTTGTACACAAAGTAGGGTCAAACTATCTGTGCATTCATACATGTACACAGGGCAATGATGTCTGTCACATTCTGTTATTATTCTTACCCCCCCACCCTGACTCCACCCCTCCCTTCCCTCTATGCTATCTATCCTTCCTCCATTCTTGCCATCCTTCTACCCCATATTATGCATCATCATTCACTTATCAGAGAGATCATTCAGCCTTCGGATTTTTGGGATTCGCTAATCTCACTTAGCATGACAGTCTCTAACATCAACCATTTACCTAGAAAGGCCATCATTTTATTCTTCATTATGGCTGAGTAATATTCCATTGTGTATATATACTACAGTTTCTTTATCCATTCATCTATTGAAGGACATCTAGGTTGGTTCCACAATCTAACTATTGTGAATTGAGCAGCTATGAACATTGATGTGGCTGCATCACTGTAGTAATCTGGTTTTAAGTCCTTCGGGTATAGGCCAAGGAGTGGGATAGCTGGGTCAAATGGTGGATCCATTCCAAGTTTTCTAAGGAATCTCCACACTGCTTTCCAGAGTGGCTGCACCAACATGCAATCCCACCAGCAATGAATGTGTGTATCCTTTTCCCTACATCCTCGCCAATGCCTGTTGTTGCCTGTATTCTTGATAAAAGACATTCTAATTGGGGTAAGATGAAATCTTAAGGTGGTTTTGATTTGCATTTCTCTTATAACAAGGGATGTTGAACATTTTTTCATAACTCTGTTGATTGCTTGTAGATCTTCTTCTGTGAAATGTCTGTTCATTTCCTTGGCCCTTTTATTGATTGGGTTATTAGTATTCTTGGTGTAAAGATTTTTGAGCACTTTATAGATTCTGGAGATAAGTGTGTGTGGCAAAGATTTTCTCCCACTCTGAAGGCTCTCTCTTCACATTGCTGATTGTTTCCTTTGCTGAGAAAAAGCTTTTTAGTTTGACTCTATCCTAATCATTGATTCCTACTTTTATTTCTTGCACTTTGAGAGTCATGTTAAGGAAATCTGGTCCTAGGCCAACATGATGGAGATTTGGACCTATTTTCCCTTCTATTATGTACAGGGTTTCTGGTCTAATTCTTAGGTCCCTGATCCATTCTGAGTTGAGTTTTGTACATGGTGAGAGATATGGGTTTAGTTTCATTTTGCTGCATATGGATTTCCAGTTTTCACAGTACCATTTGTTGAAGAGGCTGTCTTTTCTCCATTGTATGTTTTTGGCTCCTCTGTCAAGTATGAGATACCTGTATTTATGTGGGTTTGTCTATGTGTCCTCTATTCTGTACCATTGATCTACCTGTCTACTTTGGTGCCAATACCTTGCTGTTTTTGTTACTATTGCTCTGTAATAAAGTTGAAGGTCGGGTATTGTGATACCCCCTGCTTCGCTCTTCTTGCTAAGAATTGTGTTAGCTATTCTGGGTCTCTTATTCCTCCAAATGAATTTCATGATTGCTTGCTTTACTTCTATGAGGTCCATCATTGGGATTTTAATTGGAATTGCATTGAATTTGTATAGCGCTTTTGGTAGTATGGTCATTTTGACTATATTAATTCTGCCTATCCAAGAACATGGGAGATCTTTCCATCTTCTCGGACTTTCTATAATTTCTTTCTTTAGTGTTCTATAGTTCTCATTGTAAAGGTCTTTCACCTCTTTTGTTAGCTTGATTCCCAAGTATTTTATTTTTCTTGAGGCTATTGTGAATGGTATAGTTTTCCTAATTTCTCTCTCAGAAGATGCATCACTTATGAATAAAAATGCATCAGATTTATGAGCATTAATTTTCTATCCTGCTACTTTACTGAATTCATTTATGAGTTCCAGAAGTTTTCTGGTGGAATTTTTAGGGTTTTCTAAATAGAGAATCATGCCATCAGCAAATTGGGATAGTTTGAACTCTTCTTTTCCTATTCATATTCCTCTAATTTCTTTGGTCTGTCTAATTGCTCTGGCTAGAGTTTCAAGGATAATGTTGAACAGAAGTGGAGAAAGAGGGCATCCCTACTTTGTTCCAGTTCTCAGGTGGAATGTTTTCAATTTCTCTCCACTTAGAATGATGCTAGCTGTGGGCTTAGCATAGATAGCCTTTACAATGTTAAGGAACGTTCCTACTATCTCTACTTTTTCTAGTGTTTTGAGCATGAAGGGGTGCTGTATTTTATCAGATGCTTTCTCTGCATCTATTGAAATAATCATGTGGTTCTTGACTTTAAGTCTGTTGATGTGGTGAATTACATTTATTGATTTCCGGATGTTGAACTACCCTTGCATCCTGGGGATGAAACCCACTTGATCATGGTGCACTATCTTTTTAATATGCTTTTGTATGCGATTTGCTAAAATTTTGTTAAGAATTTTTGCATCTATGTTCATTAGGGATATTGGTCTGAAATTTTCTTTCCTTGATGTGTCCTTCTCTGGTTTTGGTATCAGGGTGATATTAGCTTCATAGAATGAGTTTGGAAGGGTTCCCTCCTCCTCTATTTCATGAAATACTTTGAGGAGTATTGGAATGAGCTCTTCTTTGAAGGTCTTGTAGAACTCGACTGTGAATCCATCTGGTCCTGGACTTTTCTTTGTTTGTAGGCTTTTGATGACTTCTTCTCTTTCATTGCTTGAAATTGATCTATTTTAAGTTGGACATACATGCTTCTTATACTCAATACTCAAATACTGCTAAATCAGGTTGAATTTTGTGAAAATTGTCCATGTTCTCACACCCATGTCCATTTTTCTGCTGGAGACTGCTTTCTGGGAGCTCTCCTAAGCTGCCTCCACCTGGGTCCACTTATTTCCCTTTGTGATACACACATCTTTCTTTTCTAAACTTCTCCGATCCCCTTTGTCCTTCTTGAGACACTCCACTTACAGCTGTCATACAGGCTCGCAAAGGCTGGTGACTTATTTCATCTCTCTTCTGGTCTGGCTATGTTTTGAAGGCAGAGCCCATCTTGTCCTGTGTGCATTGCTTTGGACAGTGCCCAGCACACAGTGCACAAACTATTCGTGGTGAATGAAGTAATGAATGCATACCAGCTTCCGCCAAGCATACCTTCCTTGAAATATGTGTTGTTGCTGGATTATTTTAACTCAACATTATCTGCCATTTAGGGTGGAAATAAAAGTCAGAGTCCACGGGAAGAATGGAGAAGGGATGGATTGTATAGAAGAAAATGAAGGGTGGGGAGCGGGGGAGAAGGAAAGATAATAGAATGAGACAAACATCTATACCCTATGTATATGTATAAATATGCAAATTGTATGAATCTACTTTGTGTACAACCACAAAAATGATAGTTGCACTGCATTTGTGTACAATGACCTAAAATTTTTAAAAAATAAATTAATTAAAAAAATAAATAAATAAAATAAAATTCGGAGTCAATGGTATGACTTTGTTATTGGAATCTTATTACCTCTGAACATTCATAAGAGCTAGATTTAATAAAAATATTTTGGGATGTTTGCCTACTTTAAACTTCTTGGTTAAAAAAATCTTTCACCCTTCCAATAGGTCTGCTGTTCTCCTTAATTTATGTAAGAACATTCTGCTTTCAGTGATGCCACAAATGTGGTGTGTACAACTGATCAAAATCCTGGATCTGGTGCTTGGGATTTTATCTGTGTAAATTTACCCATTAAATTATATAGTTTTAAATTTCATTATTTTAAAACACAACATCCTATACATTTCAGTCAAAAAGAAAGATAGGGGATTGGGACTTGGACCTAATTTTGAGATTAGATTAGATTTGAGATCTTCAACAAAGTATGTGATTTTTTAGCAATCTGATTTTCTCATCAGTAAAATGTGATAAGTGCTACCTACCTCCCTCACAGAATTGGGTGAGGATTACATGTAGAAGGCAATATTAGTGCTGAATAAACAGCATGTCCCATCTCTTTAGATTTTATTTATTGCCAACACAATGGAAAAATTGATTGAGCTTTCAAGAATATAACATGGCTTTGGGCCAGCAATTCCTCATCCAGAAACTGTACCAAAGTTAATATAAAAATATTACCCCTCAAACATTATATCCAACTCTTTTGTGTGCTTAGTAAATATTTCAATGAAGTATAATATGCACATATAACAGAGCAACAAATAGGTGGATGACTTATTACAAGGCGATCACACTTATTTAACTACCACCTGGATTGGAAATTAGAATATTATCAATACCCCAGAAATCTCCCACCTTCTACTAACCTTACAGCCCCTACCTTTACAGTTGTTTTAAAATATAACCCTTAACCTGCTACTGATTCTATTCCATTATCATTGCCTACTTTTGAATGTTATGTGGGAATCAATCTGTATTCCCATCTATCTAGTTTCTGTCATTCAGCATTGCCTTAAATCCCTATAACAAGTTTTGTGTTGTGTTTTCAGATGTATTTTTTTTCTGGTTGATTTTATGATTTTTTCCCTAGCTTGGTGGTTTTTAGCAGTTTCACAATGATGTTCTTATAAGGATTTTCTTGGCTTTTATTCTTCTTGGGGTTTGTGGTGCTTCTTGTGCCTTTGGCATTGGTTCCTTAAACTTTTTTGGGAAACTCTTTGGTATTGTCTTTCAGTTTCTCTGTCACTGGGTCTGTCTGTCTGTCTGTCTCTCTTGTGTGATGCTAGAGGTTGAACTTAAGGCCTCACACATTCAAGGCAAGCACTCTACCAACTTAGTTACACCACCAGCCTGTTTATTATCTCTTCAAGGGTTACATTTACCACATTGTTTTTCAAAATTCCTTGTGAAAATCAAGGTCCATAAATTTCAAAGAGTTACATTATATTGTTATACTTTGCTTCAAACAGTATTTTCTTTCACCTTCCATTCTTAAATTCTGTACTCTTTATTAAACCTTTCTATTTTGTGTGTGTGTGTGTGTGTGTGTTTGTGTGTGTGTGTGTGTGTGTGTGGTGCTGGGGATTGACTCAGGGCTTTGTGCATGCGAGGCAAGCACTCTACCAACATCAGCCCATTCAATAGAAAATTTTAGGGGCCAGGCTAAATCCCCAGCCCCTAAACCTTTCTATTGATTGCTTAATATCAGTTACATTTTCTGTCCTAGAAGATTTATTTATAATTTCCAGTTTCTGCAACAAATTTGCCACCTTTTGTACTTTCTTAAACATATTTAGGATAGATACCCTTAAGTCAGTGTCTAATAACTCCCATACCTACAACTTCTGTGAACTTATTTTTTATAGTATTGTTTTCTTTCAATTTTTGGTTAATGGCCTTTTATTCATATCTGATTATTATCCTAGACAATAAATGTCAATATTTTAAGAATAATTTAAGGCTCAGGATACAGTTATCTTCCTCTTAATGGAGTTATCTTTATCTACAAAGTAATTTGATGTTTATGAACCTTACATGGAATAACAGACCAGCTCAATCAATTCAGGTATTCAGCTGATCCTAATCCAGGCTTCAGTCTCTGGGAAGGATGATCTTATTAACTATTACTTTTGAAGGGTACCTCTAATAAAATTCTTTGATGATCGTCAAATTCTCTACCCTTGGGCAGCATGCGATTTAATTTTTCAGTTCCCATTCCCTACAAGCTCTCAGAACTCTGTTTGACTTCTTAGTCTCTTGGCTAGTGGTACCTGACACTTTATGTTAAATCCCTTAATTGAGACCAAAAGCACCCCCACAAATTTTCTGTAAGGTCTTGGTTAAGGGATTTAATTTTTTTGTTCTTAATCTTCTCATAAGCCTATCTAGACTATGGTGTCTTTTCTCCCATACTGTGTTTTTATCAAATTCATATTCTATAATAATATTAAAACACTTTCTAAAAGATGAAAGAAAGTGTCAGGTGCAGCTGTTTCATGGATCCTGGCCAATTCCTCAAGTCCCTTCACTTACCTGTACCTTACCTGAATTTGTTTGTGGCATCAAAGAACTGACTGAATTAATTTATAACATGTGTACCATGAATGAGAGTAACATGTCAGAGGCTCCTGTTCCTACACAATATTCATTTTTTTCCTTCTTTCCTCAGAATAAGAAGCTAGGAAGCTGAGTGTGTACAGTAGCCAAGAGACTGAGTCAACATTATTTGAATCTTCTTAAAAAGAGGACGATTTAAATGTAATTATTGTTCTTGCACACACACACATTTAAATTAAATATGTCTTAATTTTTGTGATACTCTTTACAGTTTTCCCAGAGGATATTTTGTTCTGCATGTTTCCACTGATGGTTCAGCTCCTGCAGGAAGTGCCTATCCTATGGTTTAGAAGTGTGAAGTTTGGATCAATTCTGTGCTTCTTTCCAACCTTTCTGGATGGCACCTGCTTCTCTGAATGATCCATTTATCCATGTTCTTATGCAGCTAAACGCCCTGTGGGCCCGTAAGTGGTCTGAAAGCACCATGCTTCCTGAATAATCGGTTTTGCAGCTGGGAGCAGATGGCTTTCACTTCACACCATCATGGGCCAATTCTTAACAGCTGCTGAAATATGATGAGATAACCGTGGCTGCCATTTGAGAAATCTCAGAGATGTAGAGTAAATAAGCTGCCTAACATTGAGAGCAACTATTTGTCTCATCTTTGTATCTATAATCGGGTGTTTTTGTTGTAGTATTCCCGAATATAGGTGGCAACATTCCTCGACCTACTTACTTTAGACCTTCTTATTTTAATTTTCAAGATCTTGCTTTGCCAAACTTTCGTGTGCGTGTGTGTGTGTTTATCTCCAATTTGTCACAACTTCACAACAGAAAGGTATAATCAGACACCAACATTTCTCTTTCCAAAATTTTATCCCAGAATTTCATATAGAATTGAAACACAATCATACAATTCTTTTCGAATGACAAAAGAACATGTTTTTATAGTAGTTGAGATAAAGACTATCTACAGCTTCCCTGATACAGTCTGAACATTTTGTTACCTCCAAATTCATATGTTGAAATCTTAATCCCTAAAGTCTTAGTACTAAGAGGGGGTTTTGTGGAGGTGATTAAATTGTAAAGGCAAGGCCCTCATGGATGAGATTAGTACCCTATAAAAGAGGTGCCACTTATCAGGGAAAATATTAGGCCTTTGGTTTCTTGGGATTGGCTTATTTTACTTAGCATGATATTCTCCAATTCCATCCATTTATCAGCAAATGTCATAATATTATTCTTCTTTATGACTGAGTAGTATTCCATTGTGTATAAAAACCAAATGCCAAATGTTTTCCCTGAAAAGTGGATGATGATATATAATCGGGTTGGGGGGAGTGGGGGTGAGAAAAGAATGTGGGAACTTTAGATTACGGAGAGGGAAATGAGATGGGGAGGAGCTGGGGGTATGAAAAATGGTGGAATGAGACCAACATCATTACCCTATGTACATGTATGATTACATGAATGGTATGAATCTACATCATGCACAACCATAGAAATGAAAAATTGTAACCCATTTGTATACAATGAGTCAAAATGCAGTCTGTAAAAATAAATAAATAAATAAATAAATAAACAAATAAATAAATAAAAAGAAAAAAAAATAAAAAGAGGTGCCAGACAGCTGCCTCGGCTCTTCCACCACTTGGAGACACAGCTAGAAGGCACTGTGTTTGAGAAACAGTGACTCACTGGATACCAAATCTGCCATCACCTTGATCTTGAATTTCCCAAGCTTCTGAAACTGTGAAAAACAAATTTCTGTTGTTTATAAGCTACTCAGTTGGGGTAGTCAGCTTTTTGTCACTGTGACCAAAATAAATGAAAAGAGCAATGTAGAGGAGGAAAAGTCTACTTGTGCTTGTAGTTTCAGAGGTTCAGTCCATCACCAGCGAATTCCATTGCTTTGGGCCCAGGGTGAGGCCAAGCACCAGGGCAGAAGAAAGGTGCTCAGATTGAGTGGGAAGCAGAGAGAAAGAAAGAAGGAGTCATAAGGGAAAATGACCCCTCCGGGCACTGCCCCAATGATCCACTTCCCCTAGCCCCTCCTCACCTGCCAATGATTACCACCCAGTTATCTCACTAAGATCAGGATGGACTGATTAGGTTACAGCTATCATAATCTAATCATTTCACCTCTTAATATTCCTGCATTAACACAGAAGTTTTTGTGGGACATCTCATGTATCCAAACTATAACACCAGTTTATAGAATTTTGTTACAACAGTCCAAACAGGATAAGAAAATCCCAAGTGAATCATTTTACCATATAACACATTTTACTCTAAGAAGGGATTATATATGTCAAAATACTCTCATTTACATTTCAAATGAACGTATGAGGACATGCATCCACATTTTGCCAAACGTACTTGTATACGTACTTCTATACGGAAGTACCTAATTATGCCTGATATATATTCTTCACAAATATTATTAACTTTGATCCTAGGGATGAATGAACATATAGAGATGTTTTCCCCTAATCAAGCAAGGTAGGAAATTTATGCAGTGGTAACAAGCAAGTTAAAGTCAGTGTCTTGAAACATCAATCACTTATCATTAACAGGCTTTGTTCCTTGGGAATCAGCTTATTGTCCACAACTGGGACCTGGCTGTTAGAGTAGCCCCTCTCTGGAATCGTGGCAGAGTACCTTTGGCTATTTGAGGAAGTGCCTATTCAAGTTCCTATTTAAATTCTAATACATAACTTCCACTGAAATTCCATTAGCCTATGTAAGTCACATATGGTGTCTGAGTTTACAGGGTAGAGAGGTGTAATTCTGCCCTAGAGACCCAAGTACTGAGGATACTTAAACGACTACCACAGCCCACCAAATATTTGTTCCATTCTTTGTACACAGAAAATACATTATCCCTTTGACAAAGAATATTATCCCTTCCCCGAGGCATTAGCCACAGATGCAAGCTCCAAATTCAGCTTCTCTGGGTGATGGCTGGCATTCTTATCTGGTCTGAAGGTAGCTCCTTTTGTTACAAAGAACAGTAAATTAAAAGGACAAATTATCTTCCCTCACACAGACTCAATATTTAGTGGAGGAGTGGGGATAGGATGATAGCTATAAACTTTCCCATTAAGAGTGGGAGATAGAACAGTCACTAGTTTATAACGAATTCCAAAATCTTAACTATGGAGCCATTGTGAGGGGACTCAACTCAGCACTGGCTACATAATTTGCAGAATCCAGTGCAAAATGAAAAAGCAGAGCTTCATGTTCAAAAACATTTTAGCAGAACTTTATACCAAGCATGGGTCTTTCTGATCCTGGAGCCCTGTCTAACTGCACAGGTCATACAACCATGAAGCCAACACTGAGCTTCTGATGGGGAGGGTAATGTTCTTTGATGAGGCTTGGATTCCTCCCCCGGTTGTGGCTGCCTACTGTTCTCAGAAGTCTCTGTCTTCACCTTTTAGGAATTCTTCCTCATTCAAACGTTCTTTGTGGCTGCATTTAAAGAGAATATGGGGGAAAGTGGTCTCCTGGGTGCTGAAAAGATTTCTCAGTCGTCCTGCTCATAAAGATGGAAGGCCAAGAGTTATTTAAACATTTGAAAAGTCAGTCTCTAGGATGAAGCTAGAGGATGTTGGGCCCTGTAACTTTAGCAGGGCAGAATTCAGTCCATAGCAGTTCTCAAATTCTGTATTCTATGTTGCCTTTAATTCATACATGAGTATAGACCAACTCTTTTCTTAGGTCTTCTATTTCTTTTATCATCTTGACAAATACCTGAGGGCAAAGAATTATGACATAATTGTCATTTTTAATTTCTTCACCTAGAGCTAAGAGTTTATTCTACAAATTACTGCTTTGTAGCTTATAAAGGTGGTCATCTTAACAAAATACGATTTCTGCATAAGGAGGATTATTATCCATCCAACCTCCAGTGTTAGTTTCTTAACTACTCACTGTCCAGTCTTTAACTCAGTGCCATATATTTTAATTTTAAAAAATTATGGTGAGTTCTGACATTTCAATGGGAAAGAATAATCTTTTGGATAAATAAATGGTTCTGGAGCAATTGTGGATCCACTTGCTAAACTTGGATGTGAAGAAAAGGAAATTGGATGTCTACTTCACACTACACATAAAAATTAACTCAAAACAAATCATAGACCTAACTATAAAAGTGAAACTAAAAACTTTAGAAGAATTCATAAGTGTCCATTTTCATGACATTGAACTAGGCAATTGATTTCTTAAAAATGACACCAAAATTACAAGTGGAAAAAAAAAAAAAGATCAATTGGACCTCTTCAAATTTTTTAAAAAGTTTGGGACTCAGAAAATGAAAGAGAATGAGAGTTAAATATTTTCAAATTATATATCCGGTAAAGGAATTGTATTTAAAATTTAGGAAGAGCTCTTAAACCCAACAATAAAAAGGCAAGCCAATTTAAAATGGGCAAAGGATTTGAATAGGTAGTTTTCCTTCAGAACATACATAAATGACCATTAACTATATTAAAAGATATTGCCGTCATTTGTGTTTAGAGAAACCATCATGCCACATGACTTCATACCTGTGATGGTGGCGAGAATAAACAGGACACATGGCTATTAATGTTGGCAAAGATGTGGAGAAATTTGAAAGGTCATTCATTCATGTTGGGAATAAAAATAAAAAATGATGCAGTAATTTTGGAGACAGTTTGGCAATTCCTCAAAAATGTAAACATAGAATTGCTATAAAGGGCAGTAATTCCACTCCTAGGTATATATAAAATGCCTATCTACTTATAACTGTACAGAATATTTATGGAATTATTGTTAATAATCAAAAAGTTAATAATCAATAATTTGATTACTGTTAATAATTAAAAACTACTAAAATGTATATCAGCTGATAAATGTGTAAATGAAATATGATAAAACCATCAATAAAATGTATTTGGCAATAAAAAAATGAAAAACTAATACATGCTATAACATTGAGGTACCTTAAAAACATGCTAAGTAAAAGAAAACAGTCATAAAGACCACATGCTTATGATTCTATTTGTGTAAAATATCCTGAATTGACATTTCAATTCAGAAAATAGTCTAGTAATTGTTAAGAGTAGACGGATTCAGGGAGAGTAACTGATAATGGATATAGGATTTCTTTTTGGGGTGGTGAAAATATTCTCAAGTGAGATAATGGTAGTGATTTAATGATACTGTGGATATACTTAGAACTTCTGAAATACACACATCAAAAAGGTAAATTTTGCATTTTGAGAATTACATATCAATGAAACTACAATTAAAAAATATATGGCAAAACCGTATTTGGACCATTATATAGCAATCATTACAGGCTGTTATACTATGATAATAATTTAAGATTCTCCATGGCTTATAACAATAGTTAGCTCTAATCCATGTTATTTGCTGACAATATATCATCTAAGATCCTGATTTGTTTCACTGTTATCCTCACCCCAAGACTCAGGCCAATTTGGAGATACTATATGGAACATTGTGGATCACTATGGAGAAGAAAAAGAATGTGATAAAGTGTACACTAGCTCTTGAGCTTCTACCTGGAAATAACACACATTGATCTTGGTCATATTGACCCAAGACAGCTAGCCTGGCTCTACTTGTGTTATATTGGGTAGCAAAATGAAAGCCTGAAATGTGTTCAGAAGCAGAAGGAAGGAAATATCTGTAGAGGGCTCTAATGACTATCACTAATTTTGCATGAAAAGACAGATTGCTCTACTTGCTTTGAAGCTATTTCTAATTTTCATATGTTTTTACTTTTGTTGTATTGGTTAGTTATACCATTTAACCAGAAGAACTAGAGTGCCAAGTGGAAACATGCAGTCTCAGGAAGGCCTGAACTCAGACAAATCTGCCACTCCTTTCAGCCATAGTCCATTAGCCAAGATCAACATCACCAGGGCAGATATACATTCTTGATGGTGTGGGGGAGAGAGGGAATCTAAGTAATAATCTAATCTACCTGATTAGGTGCCAGGGTTTAAGATTTTTATCTGTAAGTGTTCATTTTATTTTCACATAAAACTGAAGAGGTAGGTGTATATTCCTTTTCTCCATTTAACAAAAGAGTGAATTGAGGAATAGATTTCCCAATGTTAGGTAGCTTGTAAATTAAATAAAATCTGGATATAAATTCCAGCAACCTTGTCCCATTGTTTCTGTGCTTTTTAGTCCCCATATTCTTCTATTCATCATTTCTAGTCCTTTTATCTTAACTCTCATGAAGCAAATCTAAAATTTACATCCATGGTATTCTAGGTTATTAAAGAATAAAGATAGCTCCTTTCACTTAAAACTCTGCAAACATACTCCTGACCAGTTGTTGAACTTATAATATGTGAAAACACGAATAAAAACAAGTACAAATTTACTTTTAGAATAATCTGTATTTTATCAATCATGATATAATTTCATAAAAATATAACATTACCGGGTGAAGGTCTCCTCTGTTCTTGTCTTCCCAAAAGGAAGGTTTTAGTTGAGAGAAACAGTAAAAACATAAAGGGTTTATTTAGTTAAATGGAAGTAGCACTCTGAGTACCTGTGCATTCCAAGAACGGAAGCAGCCGGGGTGTCTCATGTGGCGTATTCTTATAGTTAGTCTGGGAAGTTCCCTTTTCTCTATTATGTATTTGGGGTGGTTATTGCAAGTTTTTGTGCTGTGGTGGTTTATTGCATCTGTGCTGGTTTCACTGTTTTGGAAAATTGACACTAATATCTAAGCAAGGCCCTTGGGGGTTTAAAGCCATGACATAAATTAAAATAAATTGGGGTGCCTCGGTGCTATGCACATGATGCAAAGTTGGAAAGTTCCTTTATCTGGTTGCACGCAATTTGTTTTTTTTTTTTAAAGAAAGTAGTATGTAGCCATAAAGTATGTGGGTTTAAGGGCTGTAATTTTTATTTATTTATTTATTTTGGTTACCTGAGATGAAGTGATCTTTTGTCACTTAAGATGGAATGAGCCCTATTTTTTCCTCCCCCCACCCTCCTCATGTCTAGTTACCTACTCTAATAATGTATACATATGTTAATATATGTTTATATATGTGAATGTATGTATATGTGTATATATATATATATATATATATATACACACACATGTGTGGGTACAAGCCATTACTTATTCCTCATTCTATGGACAGTACTTTAAGCACACTTGGAATTTTGAACCTTCCCAGTTATCTAAATTCCACTTGATGGGAATGACAATTTGTAGCAATTCCTCTGCTACATTGGAATGTTCTTCTGTCTGTCTTGTCACATCATAGTCGCATAACTATGGGAATCAAAACCTAATGATCCAGCCTGAAATAATGTCTCGCCACAAATATTTGATATACAATATCTTCCTTGCCTTTGGCCCCTATTGACTAACTCTTCACAATGTGATGGGGTATGTACAATAATCCCCTCTGTGGTCCTAAGAGGAGTAAATAAACAAAGGGCATGATCTGACTCTTCTTTTTAAGTCACTATTTTTTCTCAAAGGTAGTCAAACAGAGTGACCTAGGTCAAGTTTTATTTTTAGTCAACATATCTATTCTTCTTTCTTCAGTAACAGAAGCCAAGCTTTGAAGTGTGAGATGTTTTTGTTTAAAAAAATGTTTGTAAGGAAACTAGATAGATGTACTATCTTTAGAAATCAATTTCACAGGGCAAAAGAGGGCTGCTTAATAAAGGTGATGGAGAATAATGTGGTCAGATAGAAGGAATTGTGAAATATGAAGCAGGTAAGATCCAGAATTTAGCCTTCTAAAAATCATTCAATTAAAATGAAAGTTTACACTTATCATGATGCTAAAAATCAATGTAAACAGTTTCAAGGTTTTGAGATTTTTTTAGTATAGAGGTTCCCCCCTCCATTTTTTGTAATTCAATTTCTGGGTATTTTAATTGCAACTAGTATCCAAATCCAAAGCTAACTTCGATATGTATGTGCATCGGAGAGGATATATGAACACATACATGTACAAATGCTTGCTCTTACAGATGTACAATCCCTTATTGGGGTAGATGGTGCATCTTTGGTACGTGCTTATTCACTTAACTCTCCTCTCCTCTGTACAGTGCCTTATCTCCACCCTTACCTGACTCAGATCTGCCCTTCATCATGCTCTCCAGAGACTAAGCTTTGTTTCTGTTGTATTGGGGAAAGAATCGGCTTCTAAGGCTGTGGGAGGGTAGCTAGGGTCACAACTGTTCCTGTTTCATTCATATAAATTTCTGTCAGAGAAATTTGTCTTATGAACTACTTTATTCTTCTGAGTAAGTAAAATCAGAAAATTATGATTAGTATTTCCAGTCCCCCCAGATGTCTCCTCGAAACCCTATTCATCCTTTGGTACTAACTGCTTATTTATTTATCTATATACAACTTTGATATCTCTTTTCATCAACCATCTACTTAATCTTATTAATAATCAATTTGCAGTGTGATTTAAGAATAAACACATTTTTCACTGGAGAGTGTGCCTTTTCCTACAATTCCATTTCACTATTCTGTTTATCATAATTCTCAAAAATCAGAAGAAATCATATGGATTTTGTATTAATTTCCATTACAATTTGTTGTTCTTTGTGTGTGACCCTTAGGGTATTGTGATATTCCAGACGTCCTCTGATATTTTCAATGTTGTTAAACATTTTTTTTCCTGTACTTTTTAAATTCTAGGGTCTTGATAGTGTTTGATATACCATCATATGTTTTAGTCAGCTTTTTCACTGCTGAATATCACAATAAATTTGGCTAAAAGCTGCCAGAAATACCTACACCACTTCCTGAAAGCTATGCTACCTAGAAATTTCTTCCACCAGTTTAAGAAGTCCATTGATTTTAAACTCAGCATCACAGAAAGTCTCAATACATGGACAAAATGGAGGCAACTTCTTAGCCAGAATATAACAGGAATGGACTCTCCTCCAAATTCCAATAGAGTCCTCCTTTTCTGAACCCTCTTGAGCCCTGTCTTCACTGACCATGTTCCTACTGGAATTCTGGTCTTCTGAGCTCCTGCCAGAATTGACCATTAAGCTCCACCTACAACCTGAAGCATTTCCAGCTTGCACTGCCCCCTCTCAAAGTTCCTCCCACCAATTCCAAAAGCTCAGAAAGTTTCTGATCCACATAGCAGCAATGACCCCACTCTCTGTACCAATTTCTGTTTTAGTCAGACTTTTGCTACTTGACTAAAGAATCTGACCAGAACAATTTTAGGGGAAGAAACGTTTAATGGCTCACAGTTTCAGAGGTCTCCATTCATAGATAGCGGACTCCACTTCTCAGGGTTTGAGGTGAGGCTGAACATCACGGTGGAAGAGTGTGGCAGACGGAAACAACTCACATTGAGATCAGGAAGCAGAGAGAGGGTTCTCCACTTGCCAGATACAAATATATACCCCAAATCCATTCCCCAATTCCCACCTCTTCCAGCCACACTCTAGCAGTTCAGTTACCACTCAGCTAGTCCCACCCAGGTTATTAAATTGCTGATTGTGTTAAGACTATGACAACCCAATCACTTCTCCTCTAAACCTTCTTTCATTGTCTCACATGTGAGCTTCTGGGGGATACCTTATATCCAAACTATAACATAATATCATCCCCAGTCATTTTTATTTTTTGTTTTGAGACAGGATCTTGTTAAGTTGCTCAGGGCCTCATTAAGTTCACAGGCTGGCTTTGACTAAGGCGATACTCCTGCCTTAGTTTCCAGAGTCACTGAATTACAGGCATGTGCCACCCAACCCCATACCACATTTTTTTTTGGTTAACTATTTGTCCTATAATAGAGTAACCTGATTTTCATTCCTCAAAGGTTTTATGCCATGCTGTCTTCCAGACATTTCTCTTTCCTGATGGATAAAGTACCCATGTTGAAAGAACCAGAACTGGGATGATAGCATCAAGAACTTGAAAAGAAACTTAATCATGGAATTGAATGTAATTATTAATTAATAATTATTGTTATTGATGTTCATGTTATTAATTATTAGCTAATAATTACCAGTGGTTTATTAGGTCACAGACTCTTTTAGCTAGGTAATGAGGAGAGGAGAAAAAGTTATAGCAAAGTTAAACATCTTAAATTTTGATACCATCAGAAATGGCAGAGAAATGAGTCTGAATTTGAGAAGATTGACCCTAGCATATTGCAACAACCATCAAGGTTAACAAAAGTCAAAAGTCCCCTTTTTCTAACACTTTCTTCTCTTCTTATCTCATGATCCTTCCTTTACCAATTAAGTCCCATGTTCTCAATTCTGTGAATATTTCAATGAAATTGACACAGGTAAAGTAAAATAGAAAATGGAAAATGATAATCATAATCTAGAACTTGTATGTGTTAATTAACAGTGTTACATTATAATTATTGTATTTTAAAATAATTGTTATGTCACATAATTACATTATTTGATTATATTACATGCTACATTTAAATTTTTTAGGTTTTCCATATGAGACAATGAGACAAAATGGGTTAATGGTAATAAATAATGATTAAAACAATAAGGAAAAGAAAAAAGTGGAGCTTTAAAAATAAAAACAAAACTTGGAAGGGGAAGAATAGATGAAGAACATCTTTCTGAAAAGTACTAATTAGAGGTTCAGAACAAAATCTCCATACAGTGTTGGAAAGGTCAATAAAATATAAAAGAAAGAGCATATTTTAAACTATGAAGCCACATGAAAGAGAACTAGCTGAGATAGTAAGGCCATGGTTTGAGGGAAGATGATGGATGAGAGAGTGAGAAAACAGAACACTTCAAGAAAAAATTAAAAACCAGGAGCACAATTCAAATCCGAATGTGCAAAATTGAAAAGAAAAATTGGTACTATGGAACACAGAGTCAAGATATCTAGAGAAAATCTGTAGCTGCCTCTCACAATTCAGGGGAAATATGTAAAATGATAAATATTCGATTACAGGAGATCATGGAGAAAATAGAATGCAAACTTACACATAAACATTGGGCAATTTAAAAGAAGGCATCAAAAGAAACATAACAGGAACAGTTTTAATAGCATAATAAAAGAGAACACAAACACACACACACACACAAAACTTGTTAGAAATTATGCAAGAAATACAAGCACGCTTTAGTATTCAGAATTCCTTAATTAATTAATATTAAGAAAAACAAACACTTTTGTTTAAAAAATTTGCTATTATTTAAAGAATATCCTATTAAACCAAGAACAGATAAATAAGAATTTTTTTTCAGAGAAGAAACATTGCTCTGAAAAATACCGAATCTTAAGTCCAACATCACACCAATGCAGCAGTTTTTGTCAAATGGCAAAGAGACAATGATCCTCATAAGTCTTCATATTAGTCAAATTGTATCCTGGAATTTCTAGATGACATGATAAGACAAAAATAAATGAGGTATAAGAATGTATAAATATGTAAGGAAACAAAAGTTAAATATTTGAAATGATTTGTAGACAATACATGAAAAGCGTCAGAATACTAAGTGGCCTGTGTGCTAGATAAACTTCCAAATATGTTGCATGTGTGCACAATCCTCTCCTTTTGGATTTTGTGGAGCTTACTATTTCCCTACTTTCTTTGAGCATTTTAAATGATTTAACATTATTATGCATTTCAGATTTTTATCAGTAGATTTAATGCCTCTGATGTGAATGCTCCCATTTTTGTGTTCTGTGAGCTAACTTTCTTGGCACTAAATTTTCCTTGGATGGTCTAGAATAGGTCATGTCCATTTGCTAATTTTACATGTGATTGAGCTCCCGTGGGAGTTTCGACACATTTTCTGAATTGTGAAAGCCTCACCCTAAAGTCATTCTGAGCTATGTCAGTTCATCTTCAGTTCATTTCTTAACTCTAGGCCTGCCTGCATGTGAGTGCCTTGGTTTCTGGTTTACTCACAGGTTGAAAGGATGTGTTCAGTCTCCAGCTCTGGTCAGGAGCTCTCCTCTTCCATTGGTGAGTGAGCTTCCTCCAGCAGCCTGAAGCAAGGAGCTGACTTCTATCAAGAAAAAACAGCAACCTCAATATATGGATAATATACATACATGGATCAGAGCATCACATTTTCCAACATAAATATGTACAACTTTTCATATGTCAACTAAAACTATAAGCAAGCATATTTTCAATTAAAAAAAATGAAAAGAAGATCAGAGACTTCCAGGGAAGATACACAGAGGGCATTTTCAGGCGAGCAGAATATTCTCAGTCCTTGGCTTCCAGAAGGATCCAGTGAGGGTGCCCAGTCAGAACCATGTACTGGGTACTGATCCCGACCTGGTTGGAGATTAAAATCTCCATGACTTGGAATTTCAGATTCTTCTTAGGTATTGTGCATTTCTCTTTTTGTTTCTGTTTGTTTTTATTTTTATTTTTTAAGAATTTAACCTTTATTTTATTTATTTATTTATTTTTATGTAGTGCTGAAGATTGAACCCAGGGCCTTGCCCATGCTAGGCAAGTGCTCTACCACTGAGCTACAACTCCAGCCCCTCTATTTATTATTTTTAACATACATATTTTCACCTGAATTTTGGTTTATTTGAATGAGGGATATCAGTGAGAGGCCAGTATTTACCCAGAGGTCAAAATTTTTCTTTTCTTTCTGACTCTAATTTTTCTAATAAGACTAAAATAGGCTTTTATAATTTAGCAAAGTGGACCTAAAGTACAGCCATTTGTCTAATAGCTCCTACTTTATGTCCTACTTTTCACATCCAGGAGCCTCAGAAGATCTAACATACTTCATAGTTTGTGTTTTGTTTTGTTTTTCTGAGTTCAGTTATCAAAGTTTTAGAGAATATTTGGGAAGGAGTATAGAAGGGAAAGATAAGATTAGAGTGTCTGTACACAAAATAGGAAGTCACTAGTGAAAAGCACATAATAGGCTCTGATTTAATCAGCATCAAGAACAAGGAAATTTTCAACAAAAATGTAGGATGATGAATCTGCAGCAGCTAAAATGAAATATGTGCCTTTGAAGCACACACAGCCAGTCTGTTGCACTCTTCTTTGGGAAATCACAGATGTGAATTGAATAATATGCTCTGATTCTGTCTGCCACCTGCATCTCTCCTTCAGTTTGGGTCAGTACATTAGTCTAGAGTTGTGTGTGCTCAGTTATCTGTCAAAACTGCACTAAAAAGAAGAAGAGACACATTTGTCTAACATCCTCAGTAGTTCTTCTCTTTCTTATCAGTTTTGGGTGGAGTGCAATCAAAAGATTGTTTATTTGTGTATGTGCTGACAACCCGCCCACACACACATAAGCACACACATACACCAAATCTTAGTTTATCCTAATCTTTGTGGTTAATTTAGAATTACCATTTTCTTTCTCTCTTTTGGTCTCATGTATTCTGAAAATCCTCTGAAAAACACAGTCAACCAGGCTTTAGTGCATTGAAAAGGTCAAAATCTTAGATTTTTCCCTATTGCTTACTTCTTAATCACGAAGGCATTACCTAGGCTGGGAAACTGTGTGGGGCTGGGAAATTGGGAAATTTGTTTTGAAATCTACATACACCCTTTATGTCCTGTCTCAGCTGCCTCTTGCCAGGTATATTGCATGGTTTAAAATTCCCATTTAAATGAAAGTGGTGATATGGATCAATGTCATTTTATCATCTCTGCTTGAGGCTCAGCAAGTAAATATTTTGTATTAAACATTCCTTTTGTTTTTTCCTTTAAGAATGGAACCTTGGGCCGGGCGTGGTGGCGCATGCCTGTAATCCAAGCGACTTGGGAGGCTGAGTCAGGAGGATCGTGAGTTCAAAGCCAGCCTCAGCAACTTAGCGAGGCCCTAAGCAACTCAGTGAGACCCTGTCTCTAAATAAAATACAAAATAGGGCTGGGGGTGTGGCTCAGTGGTGGAGTGCCCCTGAGTTCAATCCCTGGTTCAAAAAAATATATTAAAAAATAATAAATAAATAAATAAAAGTAAAAGAAATCTGTATGGGGAAAAAAAAAAAAAAGAATGGAACCTTGGTTGGTTAAGAAAATGAACATTTTACATTCAAACTTTTGCATTTGACGGCTGGAGGTATAGCTCAGTTGGTAGAGTGCTTTCCTCACAAGCACAAGACCCTGTGTTCAATCCCCAGAACAACAACAACAACAACAACAACAACAAAAACTTTTGCATTTGAGAACAGGATAAAACTATTTTCAATTTGTTCTGAATTGGAAAACAAAGTTTAAAGATTAGAATACTTAAAAACATATGACAGAGTTAGAAATACCAGTTCATGATTTTTTTGCCATGCATTAATCAGAAAATTACAGAAGTTAATTGTGTGCTTAAAAATAATTAAATATCCATCAATAGGAAATTAGTTTAAAGGTTAGCAAATTGCAAGCTGTTTTTGCAAATAAATTTTAATGGCACAAAATCAAGCTCATTTATTTACATCTTGTCTATGAGTGTTTTATACTATAATGTCAGAGTTGAAAAGGTACATTACAGACAATAGAGCAAACAGACCAAATTATTAACTCTCTAGTGGTTTAAGTACAAGGATCATCTCCTGGACTGGTAATAAAAATTATGATTCATCCAAAAATAAATTACTATGTAGTATCAAAAATAATGGACACCCATATATATATGAGCGTGTCAGTTTCCTATTGCTTCTATAAAAAGCTATCACAGATGTAATAGCTTAAAACAACACAAATTTATTAAGTTCTGGAGATTGGAAATTCAATAAAGACCTCATTTGTTGCTCCCTGCTGAGCAACAAGGTTCGGTGTATCTCCTCAGCACCCGCTGGAGGAGAATACGGGGTCAAGCAGGATGATGAGTGTCGGCGGCCAAGGAACCACACCAGAGCTGGGAGGTCTGTCAAAGCAGGATCTCAAGTTTATTAAGGAAGTTACACGGCTTTTATGTAGGGTGAGGGTACAGCAAAATCCAATCAGATTGAGGATCTGCAAGGCATGGGATATGTACGCAGGCAAGAGTCTCGCGGAACTACTACTAGCCAATCCTAGGCAGTGAGTCAGGCGGCGTCACGTAAGGGAAGAAGGTTGCCACGAGGGCACTGTCACCATTGCTGTCGACATTATAGGGTGTGTCCCCCATATTCAGTGAGCTAAAAATCAATCAAACTACCAATAGGGCTGGGTTCTTCCTAGGGGCTCTTGGCAAAATCTGTGTCCTTGTCTTTTCTAGCTTTTAGAGACCTCCTCTATTCCTTGGCACATGGCCCTTTCCCTCCACCTTCAAAGCTGGTCTAGTCTTTCTCAAGCTGCTTCCCATCTGGGTCTCTCTGCTGCATTATTCCACTTCTGTGGACCCATGTGACTACACTGCACCCACCTGCACATCCAGGATAATTTGCTTATCTCTAGGTCAACTGATTAGCAACCTTAATTTCATTTACAATCAAAATTCATGTTTGTCTGGTAACCTAAAACAATGACAGGTACAGACATTTTGGAGAGAAGGAGCATTATTTTGCCTACCACAATGAGTATTAAAAGGTAGTCACAATATTCTATTTGGGGAAAAAGTAAAATAAAAAAGCATAATATACACATGGTCAGGTCTAAATTTTGCATTTGAATTGTGAAAAGAAAAATAATTTGCTGAGGATTTATGATGAAATACTTCAATCATTTTTCTTTTTTTGACATGAAAATATTCATAATTTAATATTAAGTGAAGCAAAATGGGAATACAAATACAGATTATAATTCTATACAAAAATATTGGGTGTATGTGCATAAAAGACAAGAAATTGCAAGGAAGGTAAAGACATATTGCTAAGACATATGAAGAAAAGGTTAATAATGTTTGTCCCTGCACAGGGTGTAAAATACACGTGGGTTTACATGATCTGCATAATATTGAGAAGTTATTTTAAATTTTTTTCATTTTCAAATACATCTGAGCTATCAATCCAAATCATCAATGTCCAAACCAAGTCAGTAATAGAATTATTCTAAATAAGCACAAGATAAACTACTTGTATTCTATTTCATGTAAATATAATACCATCTTTTACTGAAACAATGGAATCATCATATTTCCTCACTTAAGCTCTTACATTTAAATGCTTTTTAAAATTTTTTTTCAATCATTTTTCGAAGAGATGGGATTGTGCAGGGGTTTTTACCTTTCTCCCCACCCACAAGTCTGTTTTTTTTTTAAAACAATGAGCATTTGTCAGTTTTATAATAGGAAGAAATCTAAATGCAAATAATTGTAAATCATAGATCTATTACAATGGAAGTTTCTGAACAGGGAATTTCACAAAACAAAAACATCGTATGTATATTTTCACAGCTTTTCCTTTATGTTATCAGTCCTTTCACAGTATCAGATACATCTTACTTTCAAATTTTTGCTAAATTTCACTACTGCCTAATGCAAATGCTTCCCAGAGGAACTTTACTCTCTTCCTGACATCATGGCAAACTCAATACTAATCTCCCAGGACAGGGATGTCCCAACCCACAGAGAATTGCAACAATCTCAAGTTTGCACCGAAGATCACTCCCTGAACATTTCCATATTCCTTGAATATTCAACACTTTCTAAATCCCTCCTAACTGATTTATAGCTTTTGAATTTAATTTGCATACCCCACATAATAATCTACAAGTGATTCCAATACATGTTGTAGAAACATGAAACTGATTTTCAAATTCTCACTTCCTTTTCACTTACAGTTCCCAGGGACAAATTAAATGGGCCATTTTGTTGCATAATGATTTTTCTTGTTTTTTTAAAAAGCCCAATTTCTCAATTCTTCCCCAACTATTTATCTTATGGTGCTGATTTAATAGTTTTGCAGAATTGTTTGTGTTGTTTGATATTAATTTATCCCAGATGATTATGGAATTTAGCAATTATTTTTCCTTTTATGCCATATCCTGTCTGAATTCTGCATTATTTAGGAACAAACAAGCATATATCATGGAATATATATATATATATGCATATATATATATATATATTCTTCAATACTACTTCTTTTTTGATTTTGTTTTGCGTTCTTTTGTAGCAATTGATTAAAATATCACAGTGTTATCAATCAAAGCAGTTGTGATACATGAAAGAAAACAATGAATTTTTAAAAAAGGGTCAGATTAGAGACCAACAGACTCTTTAAAGGATTCACAATAAAAAAAAAAAAGTTAAAGTTAAAAAGGTGGAAAGAATAAAGAGGTGTATGTTCTTAATTGCTTCAAGTGAGTTCAGCTCTCTTTTGTTCCTTAGCTTCAGTATGGCTTCAGAGACAACAGTTACCATCTCACCTTTATTAGAGAAAGTAACTAAGGGTGTGTGAATCTGGTTTTCATATTCTATACATGAGCTAGCACAGCACAGGTCCACTAGTAAGGAAATTATATTAATAACTATGAGAATAATATTGTTCTTTATTAGAAACATATGCAGCAACATACACCTGAAATCAAAACAAGTACAAGGAGAGAGTCAGGCACTTTGGTCAAACAACCGGTAAATAGAATCTTAAATAAGCATGAGCTATAGTTTAAATGAATTGATTTTGTGTGGTTTGCCTAGCGATCTTGTGCTATTCCAACATTTGCGCTGAGGAAAATGACATTTTTAAATGGCTAAAACCTGTCAAGAATAAAAATTTCTCAAAATTCTACTTACACACAATGACTTAAATATTGATCTCTTAAAGCTTATCTCTTTAAGGAGACAAAGATTAACACTGACTTAGAAAAAACTATCAGCCAACCTACTAGCATCTATGCTAAGAGCTGTAGTGTTCAGAAAATCAGTAAGGGCTGAAAATTCAGAAAAGGCTCAATGTCTGTGAGGATATAAGCTTTGAGCTTCAAAAGTAGGGGAAGGATAAAAGCATGGGAAGGTCTGATGGTATGTGTGGTGAAGATTTCCATGGACAAAATCAGAAGTCAGGCTATCTCGATGTCTTATTGGAGTTTGGGTGAAATTGCAGAGACATGACATTACGTGAAATAATTATATTTCTTTGTACTTAAATAATCATATTTATTCTAAAAGGAATTCCCAGTTGTTCAAATACGATGAGACAAATACCTTTTAACATACATAAAAAGCAAAAGTCGAGGTTAAAAAAGGATGAATTTCTACTCCAAATTGTACTGTTTGCAAAAAATAAAAGCAAACAAAGACCTCTGTGCTTCCAGGAACCTAATAAAAATAAAGAAAGCACAAGTGAACAAATGATAAAGTATTGTGGATTTTTATTTTTGTTTTTAAAATGAGACTCCCACTTTTTCCCTTCCTTACACCCTAGAAGAATTTGTCATAGAATGTTAAGTAAGGTACTTGTGATGGCTTAGAGAACAATTTTTAAATGTAAGCATATTGTAAGTGATAACACCTCTTTTATTCATACTTGGAAACAGCCCAGTGTGGTGGGTAAGGACCAACCTTCAGAGGACACCCTGGAGGCCAAGCTTGCTTGACCAAAGCACCTGGCTCTTTTCCTGTTATATTTATTTTGACTTTATGTCAGGGCTGCTATGCCAGTGTCTGGCTAGTAGAGAACAATAAACTTCCCTTAGTTATTAATAAGTTTCTCATTAGTCTCTTCCAAGGAATCATAATGTGCTAGCAGTGGCCAGAGCAAGTAGACAAGGGTCATCCACCCTACAATTAATTTTCCAAATGCAGGAATGAAGGTAAGTCTTGGATCATTGTCCACGCTGAAGCTAATGTGAAGGAGAAAGCCAGTCTCAGAGCAATGAAGGACGTTCTGCTTCCGTGTTCTTTTCTCTGTTAAACAGGTTTTTATTGTGAATCCTTGGGTGATTCTATCTGTCTCTGTTCTGACATTTAAAAATTTATTGTTTTTATATCAAGCAGTGCAATTGATCTAATTGATAATATTGTAGCATTAATCATCAGTTACGGAAGAAGGCAAAAGAGCAGAGTGTCATTTTTAAATAGAGACATTTCCTGCGTGATGACATTTCCTTGACTTTGGTGAGAGCTTAGTGGATAGGGGCGGGGTCCAGAGAAGACTTGAAGCCCAAGAAGAGAGCATTCCACTTTTTGTTTTACTAAATGGATAACTTGGAACATTTAAGTGACTCTAGAATAAAATAATCTGTAATTATTTCCAACATTTTTCTAAAAAAAAGGCATATTCTCCTTTTATTTTTTCTTTCAATTTGGAAGAAGGCTGAGAGTGAATAATATGTAGTTAGAGCAGGGCTTGCATGATATGCCAAATAAGTACCAAGAAATAGCTGCGTTTATGGCGTTTATGTTAAGGCCTATTACTGGTATGCAAATTCCCAGCCTATAATTGTTTTCACAATCAGGCCCAGAGGCATTACCACGGAGGAAGTAATTATAAAATGGTTAATTAAAAGTAATTATAAAATGGTAAATTACTTTTTATACATCCTCATACATTGTTCAGTTATAACTTAATCTTTGAAATACTGGAATGGCTGCCTCCCAAGAACACAGCACCCTTCAGGGATATGGGGCTCATCAGCCAAATAGCACTGCCCTTTTTTAAAAAAAGAAAAAAACTTTGCACACTCAGATTCCAGGACATTCCAGCTCGACAGCTGGTTCCTCCTCCTGTGCTGTGGTCAATGTTTAATGCACTGCAGTGGATTTCTCCGAAGTATGGCCTGAGCACCCCCGAGGGCCTTCCAAGTCCATATGGGAGAGCTGAATGTGCTCTGATGGAGTTGAGCTGCAGACCAGCTGCACTGAGGAGCCAGCACACAGCAGGCAGGCTGTGTGAGTGCAGCAGGTGGATATTTGTCAGAGGCGCAGAGGGCTGAGCATGGTTTTCAGGACAACCTTTGGCCAAGTAAAATGGGAGGCCTGGGAAATCCAACCAGATGCAGAAAGGCCTCACTGGGCCAAAAATATAGGGAATTTTTTTTTTTTTTTCATAAAGAATTAAAGCTCATTTAAATTACTAAAAGGTGCATTTCGCAACTCCGATGCAATTTTAAAAGGATTTTAAAGGTTTAAAATACAAACTATAAGGAAAATTATCATTGATGGCGGAGCCAGTGAACATATTAAGACAGGCAAAGTAGGACCAGCTCTATGAACTGAACTCTGCTTTTTTGAGTGGAATTTTATACTTCTTGTCTAAAATCAGAATGTCCAGTTGTAGTTACATTTCAGATACACAATAGATAATTTCATAGTGTAAGTGTGTGTTCCAAATATTACATGGGGCATATCACATACTTATATTAAATAAATTTTCCACTGCATATCTAAAATGAAACTGTAACTGGGCATCCCAGAGTTTTGTTTGTTAAATATAGCAACTGTTTTCTGGTTGCTATAGTACAGGGTATCTTTTATCATTGCACTTCCAAACTGGTTATTACTAAAAGACAAGACTACTATACTGTGTTTTAACCAAGGCACCTTACCCAAAGAATTAATATCTTAATGAAATATCAATTCTCTGAGTTTTCCAGATATGTAGCCTTATCTTTGGCAAATAATGACATTTTTTTACCTTCTGTCTTTTCTGATATTCTAATGCTTCATTCCTTTTCCTTATAGAATTGCACTGAATAATGGATAATGGATATCTCTGTGAAATCCTATGTCCCTGAATTACTATTTTCTTTAATTTCCAAATTAAACAATTAAGGCTCCCATCCCAAGTTGGATGAGCATTCCTGATTCTGCTGCAGTATTCCTGAAGATTCTAGTGCTTATGTTCTTGTGATGACTTTATCTCGTTTCTAAATTTGTCTATATTAGAACTGATAAAATTTAATTACATCATCACAGTTTCTGTTTTTGTGACTCTCTTCCCTCCTTCATGTTCTAAAGTACTAGTGATATAATGTGTCTCAAATACAGAGAGTGAAAGGAAGGGAGTCTATAATAAATATGAATCTAAAAAAGAACTTAAAATCCACCATTAGGAGTCATTTTCTTTAATGCCGCACATGGAACTCTCCCAAGTCATCTTGCTGTCTACCACCAACTTGCTATACCTCTTGTTCCACTCTGTAGATCGCTCATCCTTCGGTCACTTTTACTTCTTTTACTTGCATGCACCCCAAAACATTAAATATACTACCACCCTCACCAAGCATGGAAAGACTTCAAATACATGTTATTTTATTGTGTGTCAGAAAAAGTTTGGGTTCTTTGAATAATTTCATGTGTACAAAAAGTTGGTGTATTCATTAAGAAGTTAATTTTGCACATGGGCCATCATCCAGTTTTTCCACTATTAGCAATGCAAAGTACTGCCCAAAGAGTGAAATGACAGATTTTCTTTAATTTGGGCTAGATCAGATTCTGAAGCAGATCTCTTCTGGGAATGGGGGCAGTAATTGGAAGATGGGTTCTCCTCCCATTTACAATTGTCTTGCTTTTGACTTTCATGTGCCTTCTAATTACTTTTTAACTATTAATTATAAACTAGGCTGTTGCTCTGAGATAAATACTTTTGTTATGCTAAGGGAATTCTTGACAGCCATGGTGCTGAATTATATCAAACTGCTTTCTGGCATCTATCATGATGACCAATTTTCCATTAATACCATCTTTGATCAACTTGTGCATTAAATGATACCAGTGTATTCCTGAATACTAAATCATTTTTGCTTTTCTGGAAAATATGTGTGATAGCTGTATTCTTTTTATAATATGTGTGAATATTCTAAAATACTGCTAAGTCTCATCTGACATAGCCTTTGTCTCATGCTATAGGAAGTACCAGTGCTCCCCAAACAAAGGTCCTGCAATCCAACAACTAAAGAAACCCTTTCTAGAGATGATACATAAAACTTACCATTATATGAAAGCCTCAGAGAAATAAGAACAATTTTTAAATATTTGTTTTCATTCTTCAAATGATTAAAATAACTTATTTGGACAAGTGAAATAATTTCATAAAGTCCATTATATTTTTCTTTTGTAAGCTATAAAAGAATTTGTGTATTGAGTAACTTTTATGATTTCATAAACATTTGAAAAAATTCTTCAAACTATGTGTATTGTGTGTGTGTGTGTGTGTGTGCACGCATGTGTGTGTTGTACATATTAGGACACAGAGAAAGAAAGAGAGAGAGAGAGAGAGAGAGAGAGAGAGAGACTCCTTGAGAACTTAAAAAATATCTCTATTGCCCTTTGTATGTTCAGGTAAAAAGTAAGTTTTCTAACTTCTCTAGAGAAAACTCCAGTAAGTCTTATTGTCAGAGAAACATATCCATTTTATTAAGGTATTCATATAGAGCTACATAGAATTACTTAAATAATATAGAATTATTTTGTAGCTTTTAACACATTTTTATTTCAATTTCTAGAGCTAGCACACTGTTATTTCCTCAAATGGCCATTTCTTTCTATCTTACTTACAGTTCTAAATCTACCACCTCTCAAAACACCCTTGGCAAATGATTTGACTCCTGGACGCATAGAGAAAATAGATGCCAATAATAGACTCGTCCTTTACTTTATCTCTGTTATTTCCTAACAGTATTTATGTATTTTCAAATCTCTTATCTTGAAAATAAAGCCCAGATGGTTTTAAACAATATGCCTTCAAGTATTTTTGATACTCTTCAGAGTGGAGGTTAATCCACTACCCCCTTGGGAATATGCTGGATTTAGCAACTTGTTTCTAACAAATAGAATTCAACAGAAATGATGACCCTCCAAGATCAGTTCATAAAATTCATCTTCTTTCTTGAGTGCACACCCCCTCTCAGATGTGAACACTCTTTCTCCCAGATCATTTCTGGGGGAAGGCCTGTCATTTGCAGTCCCACGGAGAGTCCCTGTGGTGAGGATCTGAAGCCACCTGCCTAAGTGATGTGCATGAGTTTGGAAGCTGAACCCCCAGGGCCAGGTAAATCTTTAGAGACTGACCCCTGAGAGACAGCGTGACAGAAACTCAGGGAGAATGAGGTAGAACCACCCAGATGAACAGCTCCCACAGACCCGAGGCTCAAAAACTCTGTGTGATAATTCAATTCCACATTCTTCTACCACTAATACCAAGTTGGAAGAAAATTTTAGTTGGTTTAAATGTATTTATGATCTCACATTATATATAGTTCTGGAGTTCACAGAGGAGGGCAGGTACAGTATGGTTAACTCGAGGGCTCAGTCATTCTTAGGATTTTTTGTCCTTTACTCTTTCCTTCTCTGCAGTCCTCAGCATGCAAATCCTTAGGCTGGCTTCCTCTAGGGTTCTGCCAATATCTTCATAATTTCAGGCCTCACCATCAGGTGACTATCTCTTAGGTAAAATGATGCTACTTTTTTCTCTTTTAAAGAGGAATAAATCTTGGAATTCCTCCAGCAGGCAGTTTCACATCTCATTGGTTGAAGTTTTATCACACATTCCTCTGTTCAGGTTTGGATCCTAAATGTCCTGCACAGTTTCCTAGCTGATGGTGCTACTGGGAAGTGGTGAAAACTTTAGAAGTTAGGGTTCATTTGGGGGATGTTAGGTCATCAGGGTGTGCCCTTGAAGGGGTTATTGAATTCCCAGCCCCTTCTTCTCTCTCTCTCTCTCTCTTTGCTTCCCAGCCATCATGGGATGAGCAGCTTTGTTCCACCACACACTCCTTGACATGATGTCCTGCCTTGCACAGGCCCAAAATGACAGGGCAAAGTGACTATGGACTGAAACCTCAGGAATCATGAGTCAAAATAAAAATTTCCTTTTTTTCAGAAAAAAATTGTTTTTTAGTTTTTTATGGACCATTATTATTATTATTATTTATTTTTAACTTATTTATATGCGTGCTAAGAATGAAACCCAGTGCCTCACACATGCTAGGCAAACAGTTTACCACTGAGCCACAAACCCAGCCCCCAAACTCTCCTCTTTTTGCGTTGATTGTCTCAAGTATTTTGTCACAGCAATGGAAAGCTCCTTAACACACCATGCCCAAACTAATCCCTAGTCAAAGGGAACATGACTATCATAATCAGATTAAAATGAACCGACCCTGTTTAAGGTACTGTGTGAGTGTATGATGATTAAAATTTTTCACTGGTATTCATACTTACATTTTAGTGTGTCTGCATAAATAAATGTGTCTGTGAACTTATTTATTTTCCTTTTGTGTTCTCTTCAGTCTTATTTGCTTGGCACAGAATTGTCTTGTTTATTAGGACATCCCTGTAACCATCCTGTTTAATGTCTATCCACATGGGAGGATGCCTGTATAAAATGATCCAGAAACAACATAAATTAGATCAAGTTTTAAAATTCTAATCTATGAATTATGACTCTGAATTTCATCAGTTTAAAATTTTATAAAATTAATGTATTCAAAATGACAGGTGTCCATAAATGTCTTTCTAACTCTGAAAGCATTTAGCTAGTGTCCACCAAAAGTTAATTTTTATAATAAAATTGTAAGCCCCTGACTAGTCAAGGAGGATTTTCTTTTTTAACATCTGTGCCAGGGATAAAATGGTTTATGGTATGATGTGACAGAGAAGTACCTTTGGCTGGAGATGTACACATCGGTAAGACCGGATGGAGGATATCTGACAAAATTGGCTGCTACATCTTCTAATGAGAAATTTTATTTACTGTCTTTTAGAATTGATAATCTTGACAATATAATTAATCTAAGAGATGAAGGAAAAATATACTCTGCAATGTCCTTCGGTATAATAAAAGCTTAATCCTTATATTTAGCTTCATTATGATATAATTAGAATTTACCTGTGTAGTCAAATTTTTAGGTATTTTTTGAAAACTGACAACTCCAAGCCTTTTCATTATTCTTCACTTTTAAATGCCCATCATGACATTGACTATAGAAATTTAAGACTTTCTTGCCAACTGTAGTATAATGATGGATCCTACGAAGGAGAAAGAGAAATTTCAATAAGTTCTATGCAGTAGACTCATAGCAAGTGACCCTAATTGAACCATATCCTTGACCTTGTAATAGGGTTTAAGTCATCCTTCCTAGCACACCAACAGACATTATTTGTTCTTTCATAGTGTACAATGTCCTCTTATACAATTTGGGTGCTAGTCTTATTTTCACTCAGTAGCAGTATTGACTTTATCTTCTTCCTATCAATGACTGAATGAATATTTGCAAACCTTTGTTGTTTTAGTTTTTAATGACAGTGTCCCATCTGATAAACTCATCTTATTAAAAATGAAATTATTCAGCATTTATCCTCTTTTATGTTGTTTTAATTAAATGGTAGTTCTTGCTCTACCTCTATTTTCATATATACATAAAAACATAAATATATGTATATATTTCTAAAGTGATTTTCATATATAGAGATATATGTCTATCTCTATATAAACATATTTCTAACTTCATTTTTCTCATTCATCTGTAAATTCCCGAAAAATACAATAAAACTGGAAATTTGAAGGTAAAATAGTAAGTGACAGATTATGGAGAATCTTCTCAATATTCAAATTATTGAAAAAATTTTGTGATTATAAATTACTAAAGCAGCCATGATGATAAAAATACATAAATTTAAAGTTAACTAAGCTGCACTAAAAAAAATTCAGTTTAAAATAATCATAAATTAGAAAAACATGAAAATCATTAACCTAAGGATTCATTTTAATAAGTAGAAAATACAAAAAAGTAAACTGAAGAAAAGCAGAAGTTATAGAAATATAAGCAGAAATTAAGAAATAACTTAGAGAAAAAAAATCAGTGTCCTGATAAATCCCTCATCTATTTCTTTGAAAAGATCTATAACATAAATTCTGGGGAGGTTTATTAAGTGAAAAAAGGAGAAAAAGAAAGAAAGAAAAATCCATATACTCTGAACTAAAAAGAAAGAAGCACTTTTCAGATATATTGGTTTTTTGTTCTTTTCTTTGAAAATCTAGAAGAAATAGATATAATTTAGATTCAGAGAAGAAATGTTAGTTACACTAGCTGAATGATTTCTAGAGTAGAAATGCTGAAACTAAAGCATAGCACTCAAAAAGCAATTTGGTCATAATTGTAGGTGAATCCGGTAGAAATTTAAAGGTGACAATAATTTGTTATATAGGGTTTTCCGGAACACAAAGAATGAAGGAATAATAAAATCTGAGAAACTGAGGATTTTCATAAAGAGACCCCCCAAAGCAAATTTTAAGGAATTTAATCAAGGACTATAACAAAAATAAATACATTATCACTAACTAGAGTTTATTGTAAGATTACAGGAATGAGTTAATCATTGAAAATAATAGTTTAAATAATTATTTTAACAATTTTAATAATAACTTGAAGGATAAAAATTTTACCCTGATATGACAGATTTTTGTAGTAATTTTTTGTATTTTTGTAATGTAAGACTGAAGTAAAAAATATATTAAGCCATGTGAACAATAAAATCTTCTACATTTTCTGGATTTACCTAGTTTATTCCTTTCTTTCATTCAGGGATTTTGGAATGACATAGAATTGGTTGCATGAGAATTTCAGAAAGTCATTCAGAAAAATGGTAGTCCTCTCTTCATACTGTCACAAACTGTGGGACTTATCCATATGTTTTCATTTGCCACAGTTTCCCAATGTGATTCCCAGGTGGGAAGGAAGCTGCGGCATGGACAGTAAGCACACAGGAGTTCACACGCCTACCTGGAGGCTCAGAACACACTCTGCATGATCTCTACCAATTAGTAGAAAACTGTTTTGCGAAGCAAAAATGTCAGATGTATACAGAAGATAGATCACTTAAGTTCACAAACATTTATATTTCTAGCCCAGATCTCACCTGGAGATTGAGTCTTAAGTTTACTAACTGCCTATTTAATTTGACTGTCTCAATTGAACTCTTAATCTCTTCCCTGAAACTCCTCCTTTCCAGTTTTTATCATTTCACTTAATTACATCTTCATCTTTTAAATTGCTCAAGACATTAGCTGTCATCTTCAGCACTTTGTCCCTCCCCTGGATTAAATCCATCAAGTCAAGTCTTATTGAAAGCCCCTGTGTGTACAGATTCCAACCTACCTCTCCACTTCCTCTAACTCCAATCATCAACCTAACTACACATTAACTAGAATGTACTTCTTTTAAGTCTTCAAAAACATTATGCTGTTTCTCACTTTGAAGCCTTCATTCACACTACCAATCTTCACAGGGCTAACTCCTAGAGATCCTTGTTCCCCCCAAATTATTTCCTTCCTGTCATTGTGCACTCTTCTTTCCCTTGCTAACATGTATGACAACTTAAAGTTACAAGATGCTTTACCATTGGTTCTCTTCCTGTGTGCATAAACATGGGGAGATAGACTCATGAATGTTTTATTCCATTGTATTCCTGGAGTCCTTCATAGTGTGTGGGGACCTGCTGTAGATATTTAATAAGTATTGGCAAATATAGGATTGGATTTTGCTATAGATAGATCACTATAAACGAGATTGCCATGAATGTGTATTTTCTACTGGATCCTATGGATACTGATTGTATAGCCTGCTTAGGTAAGTTGTTCAAGGTCACATTTCTTACAAAAATAAGTTATTACTTATGAAAAAGAAAGATATTATCAAGATAGGTGTGTTTCATGTTTTTATGTGTGTTTCCCATTTTCTTTCAAATAACCCAACAAATTTTCACTGATAAAAAGACTTATACATTAGAGTTCATAAGAAAAATAACTGTTAGTTAAAGACAAAAATTTTTAAAAAGCTAAGTTAAATAATTTTATTGGTCTGGTTGTAAACAGTGCTTGATCACCAAGACAGAATTTGTTTTTTAAAAAGCAGACCTGTATATTTAATATTAACATTGTCTATCATATTATCCTGTTTCCCATTGTTATAACAATGGGAAGTAGCTTAGTAGCTTAGAAAGAAAAGAATTTATTTAACTCAACAGTTTGGGAGGCTTAAAGTTCAAATAGCATGGTGCCAGTTCTGATGTGGGCCCCTCTGTCTGCATTACATCATGGCAGATGGCATGATGGTAGGAACGTAAAGAGGAAGGAGAGATCACATGGCAGACAGGAAGTCAGAGAACAGGAAGTAGAGAATTTTATCTTTTCTCACAACCTACTCTCTCAAGAACTATTCAAGGTTCCACAAGAACTAATTTAATTCTTTCTGAAGGTAACACCCCTGATAACCCACTCACCTCTGACTAGGCTCTGCTATTTTAACATTCTAAAACCTCCCCAGATCACCACATATAGGGCCAAGATACCAACATATGAACCCTTGTGGGGGCACACACAAATCATATTCAAACCAAAACTCTATGATAAATTTATAGCATTCTAATTTATTTTCTCTCCCCCAAATAACATCTAGAACTTTGTTATTAGTGTAGAAAACTATTATACAAAAATCCTTTAATGCTACTCTTTATATCAAGCAAATGTGTTCATGGTAAAAATTTAAAATAATAATAAAAATAAAGTGGAAATTAAGAATTAACATTTAACATTTGTTTCAAAAAGCAATGTTGAAATGTTCCTATATATTTTTTCTAGGTATACTTTTCTTCCTTTGCATATGATAGTTCCTGAAAAATACATTTCTATAAAAAGTAGTTTGGTTCTTACAATGACTTTTTAAACTATTACTGTCTCCATTTTACACAAGGGTAAATTGAGGCTTAGATAAGTTTTTCAAGACCACATTTCAAGTAGGATGCAAACAATTTGCTTCCCGTGTGTGTTTCCACAGGGAAGCAAATTTAATTTCACAGATCACAATTTATTAAGAAAAGCATCATATTGTTACTGAATATTTAGACTTCTTCAAATTTTACTTATTATAAACAAACAAAATAAACCTGTCTGAACAATGTCATTTCTTATAGATGTCATGTCACTTTCAGTTCTACATAACCAGTGAGAAGTACAAACAGAAATAATCATGACTCACAGTAACACAGGAGAAAGCAAGTCTTGCCCAAAGGAACATAATAGATCCCAATTTATAGAGTTCATGAAAATGTCTTCCCTTTTCATTTTCAGCCAAAGTCATTTTTTTCAATCCAGAGACTTTTCTTTTACAAATATAATCTCTAAATACCCTGATTACAATAGTTCCTCCATATCCAAAAGAATATGTTCCAATGTCTCCTGGGGAGGTCTGGCCTGGAGCAGCTGGAGTTGCTGGCTCCAGTGGGGAGATTGGACCTTTCGGTGCCATTTTGCAGCTTCCCTGGCTGTTAGGGTGGTGCAAGGCAACTGGATGGGGGTAGGGCATCAAACAACCTGCATGTGGGGAGAAACAATGTATCCTTCCTGGAAAGGAAGGAGCTATTCCTGGGCTTGAGGGTGACTGAAGGGGAGCAGGGCAGAGAAACAATGTAACCTGCACATGCCCGAAGAAGTAAACAATCAGGTGCTGACAAACAACTCCAGTCAATCCCAGGAGGACAAGGACTTCTCTGGCCTCCTCTCCCCCATCCTGGGGTTAGTAAAACCCGGCCCCATAGAGGCCACATGCGACTTCTCTGGCCCAGCACTCTGCTGGACCAGAGAACCTTGCCCAAGAGCGTCCCCCAATAAAGTCTTTTTTGTTTACATCTGGCCTTCTGTTCTCCTGTTAAAATTGTCGGATCAGCTTATCCAAACCTGATCTTTCACTGGCAGAGGGCGACTACCTGTGGCTGCCTGAGTCCTCAGAGCTGAGCCCCGGTCTTCCGGTCTTCCCCACCACTGGGAGGCATCTCCTGGGGAGGTCTGGCCTGGAGCGGAGGGAATCGCCAGCTCCAGTGGGGAGTTTGAGCCCTTTGGTGCTATTTTACAACTTCCCTGGCAAAGAGTGACCACCTGCCACCAACTGAGCCTCCAGCAAGGAGCTCAGGCCTCCCTGGGCTCTCAAGCCCAGTGTCTCCATCACTGAGCATAGTTCTGTGACACCACCTCAACTTGGTCTAGTGCCCAGGTCCACACCCTGGCCCAGGGTCTAGCACCTTGCTGTATCTGATTGTCTATCAAAACCAGGCTGCCTCTGCCCAGAAGCATTGATCATTCCCAACCTGGAGGTAGTGGGACAATGCTAGATCAAGTGGGTCAATGCTAGATCAAGCACCTCTCAAACATCAAGTGAGTTACTGGAAAACTGCAGGGACACTTTAAGACATTACAGGGAAATCACAATCCCTCTGATTTGCACTACTAGAGGGGAAGATACACGAGCAACATGAGAAAACACGGGAAGAAAGTGTCCCAATCAAACCTAGATGATATATCAAGAGAACCCAAAGACAGCATGGTAGAAAGAATGACAGAAAGGGAGTTCAGAATGTTCATAATTAAAATGATCCGAGAAGAGAATGCTGTGACGAGAGAGGAGACTCAGGCTATGAACAATCAGCTAATAGAGCAATTGCAGGAAACAAAAAATCATTTCAATAAAGAGATAGAAATTCTGAGAAAAAAACAAACAGAAATCCTTGAAGGAAACAAGGAAATGAAGGAAACAATAAACCAAGTAAAAAACTCAATGGAAAGCATAATTAATAGAATAGATCACGTGGAAGACAGAACCTCAGACAATGAAGACAAATATTTAATCTTGAAAACAAAGTCAAACAAACAGAGAAGATGGTTAGGAATCATGAATGAAACCTCCAAGAAATATGGGACATCATGAAAAGACCAAATTTAAGAGTAATTGGGATTGAGGAAGGCACAGAGATACAAACCAAGGTACAAAAAATCTGTTCAAGGAAATATTATCAGAAAATTTCCCTAATATGATGAATGAGATGGAAAATCAATTACAAGAAGCTTACAGGACACCAAATGCACAGAATTACAACAGATTCACACCAAGGCACATTAAAATGAAAATACCTAACATACAAAACAAAGATAGAATTTTAAAGGCTGCGAGAGAAAAGCATCAGATTACCTACAGGGGGAAACCAATACGGATATCAGCAGATTTCTCAGCCCAGACCCTAAAAGCAAGAAGGGCCTGGAACAACATATTTCAAGTTCTGAAAGAAAATGAATGCCAACCAAGAATCTTATAAACAGCAAAACTTACCTTCAGATTTGATGATGAATTAAAATCCTTCCATGATAAACAAAAGCTTAAAGAATTCACAAAGAGAAAGCCTGAACTATAGAAAATTCTCAACAAAATATTCGAAGAGGAAGAAACGAAAAATAAAAATCTCAGTCATCATGGGGAGGAATTACCCTAAAGAAAGAGTCAATCAAAGGAGAAATAAAGTTAAGCTTAAAACCCTAAAAAAGCTAAAATGACAGGAAATACAAGTCATATCTCAATAATAACACTGAATGTAAATGGTCTAAACTCATCAATCAAAAGACATAGACTGGCAGACTGGACTAAAAAGAAAGACCCAACAATATGCTGCCTTCAAGAGACCATCTCATAGAAAAACATACCCACAGACTAAAGGTGAAAGGTTGGGAAAAAGCATACCATGCACATGGACTGAGTAAAAAAGCTGGGGTTTCCATTCTCATTTCAGAAAAAGCACACTTCAAACAAAAGTTAGTCAGAAGGGATAAAGAAGGACATTTCATACTGCTTAAAGGAAGCATACATCAACAAGACATAACAATCATAAATATATATGCACCAAACAATGGTGCATCCATGTACGTCAATCAGATCCTTCTCAATTTCAGGAACCAAATAGACCAAAATACAATAATACTCGGAGACTTTAACACTCCTCTCTCACTGTTGGACATATCTTCCAAACAAAAATTGAACAAAGAAACTATAGGACTCAATGACACAATCGCTAATTTGGACTTAACGGACATATATAGAATATTCCATCCATCAAAAAGCGAATACACTTTCTTCTCAGCAGCTCATGGTTCCTTCTCTAAAATAGACCATATGTTATGCCACAAAGCTACTCTTAGCAAATACAAAAACATAGAGATACTACCTTGTATACTATCAGATCATAATGGAATGAAATTAGATATCAATGATAAAGTTAGAAACAGAAACTACTCCAAGACCTGGAGATTAAATAATATGGTATTGAATGATACATGGATAACAGAAGACATTAGGGGGGAAATTAAAAGTGTCTTAGAGATCAATGAGAACAAAGACACAACATATCAAAATCTCTGGGATACTATGAAAGCAGTGCTAAGAGGAAAATTCATTGCATGGAGTGCATTTATTAAAAGAATGAAAAGTCAACAAATCAATGATCTCACATTACAGCTCAAAGCCCTAGAAAAAGAGGAACAGATCATCACCAAAAGTAGTAGAAGACAGGAAATAATCAAAATCAGAGCTAAAATCAATGAAATTGAAACAAAAGAAAGAATTAAAAAAACTGACAAAACAAAAAGTTGGTTCTTTGAAAAACTAAACAAAATTGATAAACCCTTAGCCACGCTAATGAAGAGAAGGAGAGAGAAACTCCAAATTACTAAAATTCATGATGAAAATGGAAATATTACAACAGACACATTTGAAATACAAAACATAATAAGAAGCTACTTTGAAAATTTATACTCCAACAAAATAGAAAACCTGGAAGACATCAACAGATTCCTAGAGGCATATGAGCCACCCAAACTGAATCTGGAGGACATACACAACTTAAATAGATCAATTTCAAGCAATGAAATGAGGAAGTCATCAAAAGCCTACCAACCAAGAAAAGTCCAGGACCAGATGGATTCACAGCTGAGTTCTACAAGACGTTCAAAGAAGAGCTCATTCCAATACTCCTCAAAGTATTTCATGAAATAGAGGAGGAGGGAACCCTTCCAAACTCATTCTATGAAGCTAATATCACCCTGATACCAAAACCAGAGAAGGACACATCAAGGAAAGAAAATTTCAGACCCATATCTCTAATGATCATAGATGCAAAAATTCTTAACAAAATTTTAGTGAATCACATACAAAAGCATATTAAAAAGATAGTGCACCATGGTCAAGTGGGTTTCATCCTGGGGATGCAAGGTTGGTTCAACATCCAGAAATCAATAAATGTAATTCACCACATCAACAAACATAAAGTCAAGAACCACATGACTGTTTCAATAGATGCAGAGAAAGCATTTGATAAAATACAGCACCCATTCATGCTCAAAACACTAGAAAAAACAGGGATAGTGGGGACATTCCTTAACATTGTAAAGGCTATCTATGCTAAGCCCACAGCTAACATCATTCTAAATGGAGAAAAATTGAAAGCATTCCCCCTGAGAACTGGAACAAGGCAGGGATGCCCTCTTTCGCCACTACTATTCAACATTGTTCTTGAAACTCTAGCCAGAGCAATTAGACAGACTAAAGAAATTAGAGGAATACGAATAGGAAAAGAAGAGCTCAAACTATCCCTATTTGCTGATGACATGATTCTGTATTTAGAAGACCCTAAGAATTCCACCAGAAAACTTCTGGAACTCATAAATGAATTCAGTAAAGTAGTAGGATAGAAAATTAATGCTCATAAATCTAATGCACTTTTATTCATAAGTGATGCATCCTCTGAGAGAGAAATTAGGAAAACTATACCATTCACAATAGCCTCAAGAAAAATAAAATACTTGGGAATCAATCTAACTGAGAAGTGAAAGACCTCTACAATGAGAACTACAGAACACTAAAGAAAGAAGGTAAAGAGCATCTGAGAAGATGGAAATATCTCCCATGTTCTTGGATAGGCAGAATTAATATTGTCAAAATGGCCATACTTCCAAAAATGCTATACAAATTTAATGCAATTCCAATTAAAATCCCAATGACGGACCTCATAGAAACCAAGCAAGTAATCATGAAATTCATTTGGAGGAATAAGAGACCCAGAATTGCTAAAGCAATCCTTAGCAAGAAGAGCGAAGCAGGGGGTTTCACAATACCAGACCTTCAACTATACTTATAGAGCAATAGTAACAAAAACATCATGGTATTGGTACCAAAATAGACAGTTAGATCAATGGTACAGAATAGAGGACACAGAGACAAACCCACATAAATACAGGTATCTCATCCTTGACACAGGAAGCAAAAACATGCAATGGAGAAAAGACAGCCTCTTCAACAAATGGTGCTGGGAAAACTGGAAATCCATATGCAGCAAAATGAAACTAAACCCATATCTCTCACCCTGTACAAAATTCAACTCAAAGTGGATCAAGAACCTAGAAATCAGACCAGAGACTCTGCACCTAAGAGAAAACAGGTCCAAATCTTCATCACGTTGGCCTAGGACCAGATTTCCTTAACATGACTCCCAAACCGCAAGAAATAAAAGCAGGAATCAATGATTGGGATAGAGTCAAACTAAAAAGCTTTTTCTCAGCAAAGGAAACAATCAGCAATGTGAAGAGAGAGCCTTCAGAGTGGGAGAAAATCTTTGTCACACACACTTCAGATAGAGCACTAATCTCCAGAATCTACCAAGTACTCAAAAATCTTTACACCAAGAACACTAATAACCCAATCAATAAATGGGTCAAGGAAATGATCAGACACTTTACAGAGGAAGATCTATAAGCAATCAACAGATTTATGAAAAAATATTCAACATCACTCGTTATAAGAGAAATGCAAATCAAAACCACCTTAAGATTTCATCTTACCCCAATTAGAATGTCTTTTATTAAGAACACAGGCAACAACAGGTGTTGGCGAGGATGTGGGGAAAGGGTACACTTATACATTGCTGGTGGGAGTGCAAGTTGGTGCAGCCACTCTGGAAAGCAGTGTGGAGATTCCTTAGAAAACTTGGAATGGATCCACCATTTGACCCTGCTATCCCACTCCTTGGCCTATACCCAAAGGACTTAAAATCAGATTGCTACAGTGATGCAGCCACATCAATGTTCATAGGTGCTCAATTCCCAATAGTTAGATTATGGAATCAACCTAAATGCCCTTCAGTAGATGAATGGATAAAGAAACTGTGGTATATATACACAATGGAATATTACTCAGCCATAAAGAAGAATAAAATTATGGTATTTGTAGGTAAATGGATGATGTTGGAGACTGTTATGCTAAGTGTGATCAGCCAATCCCAAAATCCAAAGGCCCAATGGTCTCTCTGATAAATGAATGATGATGCATAATGGGGGTGGGAAGGGTAGCAAGAATGGAGGAAGGATAGATAGCATAGAGGGAAGGGAGGAGTGGGGTCGGGGTGGGGGGTAAAAATAATAGCAGAATATGTGACAGATACCATTGCCCTTTGTACATGCATGAATGCACAGATGGTGTGACTCTACTTTGTGTACAACCAGTGAAACAATAGCTGTACTCCATTTGTGTTCAATGAATCAATAAGTAAATAAAAAAAAAGAATACAGGCAACAACAGGTGTTGGCAAGGATGTGGGGAAAGGGTACATTCATACATTGCTGGTGGGAGTGCAAGTTGGTGCAGCCACTCTAGAAAGCAGTGTGGAGATTCCTTAGAAAACTTGGAATGGATCCACCATTAAATGGTCTAAGGAACTGAACAGATACTTCACCGAAAAAGACATACAATTGATCAACAAATACATGAGACAACGTTCAATATCTCTAGCATTTAAAGAAATGCAAATCAGAAGTACTTCGATTCCTTTCACTCCAGTGAGAAAGACAATTATCAATAATACTAGTAACAATAAATGTTGGCAAGGATGCGGAGAAAATGTACACTCAGACATGGCTGGTAGGACTGCAAATTGGTGCAACTACTCTGGAAAGCAGTATGGAAATTCCTCAGAAAACTTGGAATGGATCCACCATTTGACCCAGCTATCCCACTCCTTGGCCTATACCCAAAGGACTTAAAATCAGATTACTACAGTGATGCAGCCACATCAATGTTCATAGCTGCTCAATTCACAATAGTTAGATTGTGGAACCAACCTAGATGCCCTTTAATAGATGAATGGATAAAGAAACTGTGGTATATATACACAATGGAGTATTATTCAGCCATAAAGAAGAATAAAATTATGGCATTTGTAGGTAAATGGATGATGTTGGAGACTGTTATGCTAAGTGAGATCAGCCAATCCCCAAAATCCAAAGGCCGAATGGTCTCTCTGATAAATGAATTATGATGCATAATGTGGTGGGGAAGGGTGGCAAGAATGGAGGAAGGATAGATAGCATAGAGGGAAGGGAGGGGTGGGGGCAGGGTGTGGGGGTAATAATAATAACAGAATGTGTGACAGACATCATTGCCCTATGTACATGTAGGAATGCACAGATGGTGTGACTCTATTTTGTGTACAACCAGAGAAACAATAGGTGCACTCCATATATGTTCAATGAATCAATCAGCAAATTAAAAAAAAAGAATATGTTCCAAGACCCTCAGTTGATGTCTGAAATCATAGATAGTACTTTGCCTCATTTACACCATGTCTTTTCCTATATATAATTACTTATAATTACTTACAATACTACTTATAATTACTTAATTACTTATAATACTACTTATAATTAAGTTAAATTTGTAAAATAGGCCCAATGAGAGTTTAGCATCAATAACAAATAATAAAATAGAACAAATAAAACAATATACTATAATAAAATTATTTAAGAATTGCAAATTATTAACTTTTGGAAGGTTCCACTTAATGTTTTGGGATCATGAATAACTGAAACCATAGAACTTGTAGGTGCAGGTAAGTAGGGCCGACAGTACTCAAAGTCCAAACATTTCTAACCATTTGAAGTTCTGATATACATTTTATTTTTATACCAAAATTTTACAGTGTGGAATGAAGGCTATTCCCTGCTCTGAATTACTCTATGATGCATAGAACAGTAGTTTTCAGGGTCTGTCTAACTGGGAATTCTTCTATTTGAGTACAGGTGCTGAAGTAGAATGATTCAACAACCTTGTTTGTTTAAGTCAATAACATTTATCTGCCTAGCATAACCATAATTCACAAATTCATAAATAAATTAACTGTGCTAATAAATAATGCCTACCTGTAAACTTACCAAATTAAGTCAGGAGTACATAGATGCATAGGCAGATCAAACCTATATCAGAAAACCAGAATCATGAGTTCATCAAACATTCCAGGTCACTAATTAAACACATTCCTCACCTGAGACCTATACAAGGAGGAATATCCCAAGGCTAGCTATGGAGACACATACTGACCCATCAGACCACCCACCATATGTGTTACAAGATCTCCAGGCAAGGAATTTCCCACTCTCTGTCCCCAGAGTTTAGCTCATCTCAATCCTCCTGTTTAATGTGGCCCACTTTGAAACTGCCTTCCCTGTGGAACCAGGCCTAGAATAAGTTCCACAAAGTCAGCTCTGTGTCCGGAGCTCTGAACAAGTTCTTTGGCTGGGTCAAAATGGTTCTTAATCTCATCTGACTCCAAGTAGAGACTCTTGTGCTTTTGTATGTGCTCTCTGTCCTTTCCTTCCATGCAGTCTCCAGAGTACTGTGGCCACCTTAACCCTTTCAGAGTTTTTCTAATGTATATATATAGGTAGACACACACAAACACAAATACACACATATAATTGTCTAAAGTGTGATGTATGACTTGAGTCTTATAGATACTAGAAATTAGCATTGGGTTGGAATAAAAGAATTTAGGATTACCTGGCATTTGAGTACCAGATGACCTATGAATACTCAGTGAATTGCAACTAATGAAAGTGATGTGAATTTTGTTTTTAGAGTAGTTTTAGGTTCACACAAAAATTGAGCAGAAGATACAAAGATGCCCCCAACCCCATCCCCAACACTTGCCTACATCTCCCAATATCCGCCACCAGAGTGGTACATTTGTTATAATTGATGAATCTACATTGACACATCAGCAGCAGCAAAACTCCATGGTTTACATTAGTGTTCACTATTGGTATTATACATTCTATTCGTTAGGACAGTATTATAACATGTAATCTACCACTCTATGGTAGATGGAGCATTTTACTTTTGAACATGTTTGACTCTTTTAAGTTTATATAATGTAGCGGAACCTCATTCTATCAAAGAGCTTTAGTGCACATTAAAACAGAAAGAAGAAAAAAATGGTTGAAAAAGTGTCTGAGATATTCTAAAGCAATTAGAAAAAAAACCCCAAAACTCTTTAGGCCATTGTTTTATCATTTGAGCTGCTCTGTTTTAAGATATTATGAAATGTAGGTTTTGAAATGGTATGGTTAAGTTTCCTAGCTTGATTGAGTAATTTGCCTCATAAAGTGCCAAAGTCTGAATGTTTGTTCTGCACCCCCAATTCATATGTTGAAACCTAACACCCCACCCACCCCACTGCAACCTCCATCCCCATGTAATGGTATTGGGAGATCCAGCCTTGGGAATTGATTAAGTCATGACAGTAGAGTTCCTTCCCCATGAATAGGATTAGTGTCCATGTAAAAGAGTCTAGACAGCTACCTTGCCCCTTCCACCATGTGAAGATACTAGAAGGTGCTATTTTTGAGTCATGGGCCTTGAAGAGACACCAAATCTGCTGGTAACTTCATTTTTAAATTCTTTGTCTCTAAAACTGTGAAAATTAATTTCTGTTATATATAAGCCACCCAGTTTAGGGTATTTTGTTATAGCAGCACAAAGAAATGCAGAATTGTAAACTTGCTTGTTGTTAGTGTATACATATCTACACATTTATAATATAATCCCAGTATTGAAATCACTGATGCAAAACATAAGAATTTTTTCAAAACTTTTGCCTTTGTTATGGTTGGATGTAGATCGTCTCCCCAAAATATCATGTATTAGGTAATGCAGCAATATTTAGAGGTGAAATGATTGGATTAAGAAAGCTGTAACTTCATTAGTGAATTAATCTATTCGATGGATTAATAATCAGAATAGATTGCAGGGTGGTAACTGTAGGCAGGTGGGGCATGGCTGGAGGAAAGAGATCACTGGGGGCATGTCCTTGGGGACTATTTCTTGTCCTTTGCTCTTCTCATTCTTTCTCTGCCTCTTTGCTACCATGAGCTGAGAAGCCCTCCTCTTCCATGCCCTCCCTCCGTGATGTTCTGCTTCATCTCAGGCCCAGAGCAATGAAGTTGGACAACCATGGACTGACAATTCTGAAACTGAAAGTTTAAGTCCAAAGTAAACTTTTCTTCCTCTAAGTTGTTTCTTTTTTTCAGGTGTGTGTTAATTTTTTTTTTTTTTTTTTCGGTGTCGTTTGTTTTTGTTTTGTTCTAAGGGTTGAACTCAAGGGCACTTACCACTGAGCCACATCCCCAGCCCTTTTTATGTTTTATTTAGGGACAGGGTCTCACTAAATTGCTTAAGGCTTTGCTAAATTGTTGAGGCTGGCTGTGAACTTGTGTTAATCCTGCCTCAGCCTCCAGAGTGACTGGGATTTCAGGCATGCTTCACCTCACCCACCTCTTTTCAGGTATTTTGACCACAGCAAAGAAAATCTAAATTATATATGACCTCTCTTTTAAAACTGAGACAAATTTACATACAACGAAATGCCCAAGTATTAGGTGTACAAGTCAAAGAGATTTGAAAGTATATATACCCATGCAACTACCACAAATTTCCTCATTTGTAAAATGGGGATGTTTCCTAGCACTTACGTAAAATGTAGAATTTTCCTTTGTTTTCTTTCCAATTTCCTTGTTGCCCCCACTTGGACCACTCAACTCTAAACTTGCCAAAGGCAACCAATGTTTTTATTCTTGTCATCATAGCTTTTACTTGCCAGCACTAAATCTCAAATAAATAGAATCATACAAGATATATGACTCTTTCTAGCTTCTTTCGCTTAATATGTTTTTGAGCTTCATACAGGTTGATCTATATATCACATATATATATATTTCATATATATTACAAATTTAGTCTTTTTTACTATTGAATGCTACTTATTTTTATGACTATTCCAGAATTTATCTATCCATTCATTTGTTGATGGACTTTTTTCATTATTATGATCTAAATCTATTGATACATATTGCAAACTTGCCCGGCTGAGGAACTGTCTCAATTTGTACTTCCTAATCCACCCTCCCTCCTCTGGCAGTAATGTAAGAGAAGGCCTTCCCACCACAGCTCATCTGCATTGGCAGAATCACCTTTGAAGTTTATTCCTCTTTAGCAATTACCACGTGATATCTAATTTTAAATTTTATTTTTAATATTGAATTTAATTATTTAAGGTTTATTGGCCAAACTTCTTGATTATAATTATTTCATGTCATTTGTCTATTTTTCTATTGATTTGTTTATCATTTAAAATGTCATCTTCGTGAAGCATATGTATATGTATGATTTGGGGCTTTGGGAGTTTCTTTTAAATTTTTTTGCAGTGCTGGGGATGGAACCCAGGACCTTGAGCATGCTAGGCAAGCACTGTACTACTGAGCTATATTCCAGGTTCTAAAGCTTCTTTAAGAACTTTCCCACAGACAAATTACCCACCTACGCTGCCTTCCACTATGCAAACATTCTATCGTCAAGGATGGGTGTTAAGTTGTTGTACTCATTTAGTACTTTGAAGCACCTTACACACAAAGAGGTTAAGTATTTTGCAAAAGATCACATTCAAATAGATGACAGAGAAAGGTTGCAAGGTTGCTCTTACCTCTTTACTGTGGTACCTTTCTGTTCAAAGTAGGCTTATACAATGAGAATAGTAATGACTACCTCCCTGGGTTATTTTGAAGATTAAACAAAATCATAGTAGTAGTAATAATAATGCTATATGCCAGACACTGTGCTTAGCATGCTATATATATTAACCCATTTATTCTTCACAACAATCCCACGAAATAGGAAGTACATTCTATCAGTCAAAATTTACTGATGAGGAAGGTGAAGAACAGAGAGGTTATGCGAAGCCAACATCATAGGACTAAGTGACAGCTGAAATTTGATCCTAGATAGTAAAACTATAGAGTTTATTCCTTTACATATTGTGTTAACAGCTGAGAATAACTCTGGACAAATAGTATGTCCTACATAGATATTAGTTATTGAAATATATTTATTGGGACACTGTTATGGAAATAAAACTCTTTTTCAAAAGAGTTCCAATCTTTTGAAATTGCCTCTTTCTCTCTACTCAAATTGCTGAAACAGTGGAATAGACTGCTGTAACCTAGAAGATGGGGTTGATTATCCCCCTTTCATTTTAAACTTTGAGACGGTTGGCATGTGCTAATTAGTCTTCATGCAATAAAACTATATAACAAATAAATTCAAAATCTCAGATGCTTAGAATAACAAATATTTATTTTTCTCACAGATTTGTGGATGGACTGTCATTCTCTTAATGCTGGTCAGCAGGAATTTGGCCAGATTAATACATGCTTTATGTATTTTCATTATCCTGGGACCTGGGACTTGCATGTGCTGTTATGGAAATTGCAGGAAAGGAAGTGGATAAGTCAGATTGTGCAAGTTCATTTGAACACCATGTTGCATTGCCTTTGCAAATAGCTTATTCAATATTATTGGAAGATTAATAAGGAAACAAGATGATAGAATAAGATTTGAGTGTTTGGAATCTTGGGATCCTATCTAAATGCTTTCACAAAATTAGCTCTTAAGTTTTACTGAAGTAGTATTACTCCTTTGTCACATTTATGCAAATATTTTCTGCAAGTTTTTTTTATTAGCTTTTAAACATCATTTATGGCAGTTTGACTTTGCTGAAGTCTTTAATTTTTGTGTAGTTAAAATGGTGGATTTCTTTATGGTTTACGCCTTTGGGTTGTTGCATATAAAGACTACACTGTAAAACCCAAGTCAGATTTTAGCATTCTTTTGCTCAAAACTTTCCCACGCTTCTCACATCCCTCAGTGTTGAAAGAATGAGTCCTTTTGAAGGCCAGCAGAATTTTTTAGTCTTTTCTACTTCCCTTCTGATCATTCTCTCCATTCTCATTTCCTTCTTCCTCCTCTGCTTTCTCTAGCCTAGTCTTTCACTGTCTTTCAAATATACCTAGTGTCACACAGAATTTTCAAATTCCCAAACAAAAATTCTCATAAAAACGTGTAGTGAATACATTTTGATATTTATTTAATCATTATTGAGATAATGGGTGGAACGGCAAGGCTGGTTCATAAGAGAATAGGACTGTATCAAAGGCCATTGAAAAGTAAATCCTGGAGCTAGCAGGGCACAGTTGGGTGTAGTGGTGCACACCTGTAAATCCCAGTGACTCAGGAGGCTGAGGTAGGAGGATTGCAAGTTCAAAGCCAGCCTCAGCAATTTAGGAAGGTCCTAATAAACTTTGCAAGAACCTGTCTCAAAATAAAAAAAAAAAAGGACTGTGGATGTGGCTCAGTGGTTAAGCACCCCTGGTTTCAATCCCTGAGAGCAAAAAAAAAAAAAAAAAAAAAGGAGTGAGATAACAGAGTTAAATGTGAAACTGGTCAGTGAAACTGGTCAATGTTTAACAGTACATCGATACTATAACACATAGAGATACATTGTTCTGGAATTTTTTGCCTTAGCTATCTTTTTGGGCACCAAAGCATACTGTTTTTCGGCCTGTGACTTTAAATTCCTATACTCATCCCATTATTAATCTTTAAAAAAGAGCAATCTTGGGGATTCTTGACTTTTATTCAAGATACAAAATTTTGAGATTTACATTATAATTCTACAAATTTTTAAAATTAATATTTGGAATATCTAGATATTTTAAATTAAATCAAAATTGTAATATTTTAAAATTTTGAGCACATTTTAAGCAATTGGATCCTTAGATGTATCTAAAATTGGCTAAAGGTATATCAAAAAGTCACTGGATATTAAGATAGGTATGAAAGTCTGTTCATCTCTTTGATAACATTATCAAATACTAAATTAACTTACAAAAGCACAAACCTTGCCAAATAGCATACATTTAACATAGTATGTTGATCATCAAACGGCTTCTTGAAGTTTGAAGACATACATAAAATTTGTATGTTAGACACACAAATTGCTGACATGCCTATTCCTTTCTATTATAATACTGAAAAAAAGAAAATAATATCATTGCCAAATGAGGGACATTAAACTCCCTTCAGTGATGTGATAAAGGGACTACATCAGAGTACTAGAAGAAAAAAGGAAAACACCAGTAAGATTAAAATTAAAAATCAGAAAAACGAGAATTACACTCCATTTATGTATGATTTATCAAAATGTATAAATGCATTCTACTGTCATGTACAGCTAATTAGAACAAACAAAAATAAAAAAGTCTTAAAGCCATAGGATTCACTAAATACAATAAAATGTACACATATCTGCCTTTTATAAACTTATTCTGTTAAACACTATAATTAAACTTTGTATAATTGTGCCTTGGAAAAATAAAGCAGTGAGAATCCACATTACTCAGTTACTTTTATATCATAACTTTATCACTCACTATCAGAACAGGCTCTTAAACCATTTTTGCTAATCTAACATAACTAAAGAGATTTCATATTCCACATTTCCTAGATATTCACCAGTGTTTTCAAATACATCTACCCAAATACTTCATCCTAAATTTTAGGAATGTATGTTTTCTTTTTTTTAATCTGGACATTGATTCAAAATTAAGAGACCTGCGAAGGGTATGAATTCTACATCCTTCAAAGTTCTGTTACTGAAACCATCAATTCCTGGGTCTTTTAAGCTTGTACCTAATATTAAGTAGCATCAGCTACTTGTGACAAAAGTCTCTAAAAATGTTGTCATCATAGGCTAGGGATATAGCTCAGTTGGTAGAGTGCCCGCTTTGCAGGCTCAAAGTCCAAGGTTCAATCCCCAACACCATGCAAAAAAAAAAAAAAAGTTGCCCTCAAATCTTCTAAGTTCATGCCAAGCTCTGATTTGGTAATTAATTGACTGACCCGAGTTGTCCATTTTCATTTTTCAACCATGAATGGCACTTAGCAACAGAAAATCAACTCCACAGCTTTTATAATTATCTTTCCCTAATGTTTCTTAAAATATCAATGATATTACAAAGCCAGTGCATCTCCTTCAACCCATATTTCATCCCAAATTACCAAAAGTTAAAATCTTAACACCTATAATCTACACTGCACATTATTGTCTTCAATTCCTAATAAAATGAGATTGCTGTTGCCATCTGACTGAGAGTGATCTAACTCAGATTGCAAGCCTGAGACTGCTTCCCATCACCATTTCACAGGAAGAGATATTAAATTTGGATATTCAGACATAGATCCTGAGACAAAATTTTCTGCAAAAATATGTATTTAGGAAATATCTCCAGGTAAATTTTACGTGGGAGAAAGAAATGGACTAAAAAGAGATGAAGGCCAAGCAGAGGTGCAGTATTTGGTCAGTACCTGTAGAGGTGTCTTTGCTTTGTACTGGAGATCTGGAAGAGTCTGTAACAACTTCTCACACAGTCATGAGCTCAGGGATGCATTGCACTGGGGGAAGTACTTCTGACTTCACATTTGTGCAGATAAAGCAGGGTCTAGCAGCCTGTTGACAAAGAGACACAGGTCCATGCCTTTTAAGAGCTATACTAATTGTATACTTCTGCATAACAAATTACCCCCAAAATCTGTGGTTCAAAGCAACTTGATCATATTTCATGGTTCTGTGGATCAGCAATTTGGGTTGTGAAATTCTATTGATCTCTCTGGGTCCCTCAGGTAACTGTGATCACCAGTCAGGTTTACTAAGCCCTGATGGGTTTAGGACTCCAGAGCTGAGACAGTATGTCTCTGTTCACCTGTTTTCTTCTTCCAATAGCAGATCAGACTTCCTTGTTGGCTCAGGGCTGGAAGACTGTTGAGTTCTAGATTTGGAAAACGTAGAGCACCACATTTGCCACATTCTCTTGGAGAGAAGGAAGACATGCGGTCAGACCAGATTCAAAGAATAGAAAAGGAGGTTCCCTTTCTTGCTGGAATAAATTGCAAAGGATTTGTGGTCACTAATGGGAGTGAGTGAAAGCACACATGGAGCCACTGTGCAAAAAGGGAACAGGAGCTGAGGGGTATGGGCAGGACAGCCGCAGAATGCTGTGATGGGTTTTTACTCTTCCCCTGTGCTCAGTTCCTGGCATGTGGCATCTGCTCAAATTATTTTTGTTGTAAGAGTAAATAAAGGATAATTCACTAAAAGGTAAAGGACATTTTATTTCATTTGTATACCTTAGAGGGGGGTCTTCATCTAAATAAATTGTTTTTTTTTTAATTCTTACTCTGGGATCATGTGTCCTAATATCCAATTTGGAAAATTTGAAGCTCATTGTAAACAGCTGGATCTATAAAGTTAAACTGATAAGCATTTTTAATTAGTGTTAGACACAGCAGACATGTAACAGATCCTTGTTGAATTAAGTTACCAATAGAATGCTAATTAAAAGTGAAGAGACAGAAAAATCAAAATAATGAAACTGATGTTTACTTAGAAATACTACATATACTCATTTAGGGACTTCATTGAAAGGGAACATTTGTGAATCTATACATCCTTAGTTGTCTTTGCTGCATTTCTAGTTGAACCCGATCTCTCTCTCCTATAGCAACAGTCCCGCATAAAGTTGTTCTTGACAGTTTAACAACCGTCCGAATATGTATTTTCTTTAACAGTGGTCGTCAGCAATATGAGTGCTAAAGTTTCCCTCTGTAATATCAGTCACAGGAGAGATGAGAGGAAACCTTGAGTCATAATGGCCACATATAATTCAGTATCTTTAGTGTTTACAAGTTTATGCAAAAGTGAGGTCTAGGGAGCCCTTAAAACACAAAGATTCAGGCTTCCCAAGCCCTTGTCATTTGGGAGTTTTGCGTTAAAAGAATTTAAATGTCAGCCTGTGTAAATTGCCTGGACCTCTGCCATTGTCTTGTCTCCATCTGTTCTTGTCCACCTGCTCATGAGCAATGGTGGTCTTACTGCACATCTCCTTCCTCTCTTCTGAGCACATTAACCTCTCTTTGGTCATTGCCATGGCCAGTATTTTGTCTTCAGACTATCTATGGTTACTCTAACTTTTATCTCTAATCCAAACAGCCTCAATTCCCAAAAGATAGCAGGTATAAGACTTAATCTTTGATAAAACTTTAATAAAGAATTCAAAATAGGGCTGGGGACATAGCTCAGTTGGTAGAGTGCTTGTCTTGCACCCACAAGGTCCTGGATTCAATCCCCAGCACCACAAAAAAAGAAAAACAAAAAGAATTCAAAATAACACATAGGTATGCTAAACATCAAGAACAATGTACATCTGCCACTAGATCTTCAAATCTCAAAACACATGATACAGTACTTTTGGAGTTCCTATAATATGCTTTCCTTCCTCATTGTAGTGAAAAGGGAGCCGAACAGCAGCCATGACAGGCTGCATTTAGGGCATAAAAGATTCCAGGCCTAGATTTCTATTTCCTGGAGCTCAGATAGCTGATTCCAGGAAGGCCACTAGAACAAGAGCATACCATATAGATCAAGATTAGGACTGACCTTTGACAAACAAACAATGGGGAGCTGACAAGCCAATGTCCAATATTCCAAACCATATGTGTCAATGTGTTAAGACCTGGGCACCCTGAGCCAATGGAAGCATGCCAAACATGTACATGATTGGAAGATCAGCCAATCGTGTACCTTGCTTTGTTCAAATTTCCTGCTCTATTGTGGAGCTCATAAAAATCCAGCTGAATGGAGACTCGGGGCTCTCAGCCAGTACCTGCTGCGTCAGTGAATGCTGAGAGTCCAGGCTGGAGCTTGCAATAAAGGCCCTCTTGCTTTTGCATCGGAGAGGGCTCCCTGGTGGTCTTTGGGGATTCGCGATCTAGGCACAACAATAGGTTCTTTCTGTATGACAATTTGCTCCTGTGTCATCCAAGATAGTTTACAACAATCAGACTGTGTCTTGAGAATGTTATGTTCTTTTGAATCCAGGCCCAACAAAATACACACGTCAGAGCAAATATTCCAGCCTCAATGTGTTTTTTGAAGTCTTAGTATTTTGCCACCATAGCAAAGTTCTGCTTGATGTTACTCTGCCAAGTCCAGTTCTTTTGTTTCAATTCCTCCTCAAGGAATGAATAGACAAACTTGTACAACTTTCCTTCAAACTTCTTAGTCTCCCTTTCATTTTCCTGCAAGGAACTAGCTGAATTAGGCCATGGAAACGCATACACATATTCATGTGGGCATGCATGCAGGTGCTCACACATACCTGCAGCCCTCTAACTAAGCAAAACTCAGTTTCCCCACACAGCTTAACCTTTACTGAGATTTAAAAAGAAACAGTTCCCTGAAAGGAAGATAGTCTGCAAAGTTGAAACTCTGCATAAAACATCCACAACCATTTACATTATTGCTCTGAGCAATTGCGCTTCTTCTAGGCATCATTCAAATATCTTTTCTGATGCTAATCCATCTTATATTTACATAACTGAAAGGCCTATCAGGAATGTGTTTTTCTGAAAACTGTTTGTCCCAAAGTTGTTTTTAGGTTTCTACTCCTTTAAAAGCTATAAAATATCTATAAAACATTTTTTTCTATCCGTTCTTTCTAGATGTCACATGTTTTTTTTTAAATTTTTAAATTTGAACTAATTTTAGCACATCCCTCATACCACCTCCTCTAACAGCACCATCTTACATAATAACAGTATAATGATCAGAACCAGAAAATTAATGGTGGAGGTACTGTATTGTCAACTAAACATCAGACTTAAATATTTGAGTTTTATCAATTTTCCCCACAAAAGCCCTTTTCCTGTTTCAGAATCATTCAACACCAATTTTCAGTCAGAGCTCAAGCTCATTAATCACTTCATTTTACATTCTAGAAGATCAAAACTCTTTTCAAGCACACAACCAAAATGCAGACAAAGTTCTGGATGATTCTTCTATTTTGGTTTCGGGATGGAACAGCCATTCCTCTTAGGAGGAGGAGTTAGTGAGAGCGTTTGATGTGACAAGAGGGAATCTGGTTGGGTGCTCAACTTGGAAGTGAAAGCCAAGAGCATTTTTTGCTTGAGTTTCCTAGACCCTGAGATGAGAATTACTGTATAAAATCATTAGGAAATGCTACCAGGGAAATAGGACCGGAAATGCAGAAGGAAGTTAACCAAGGGTAAACAAAGTCCCCTCAACTTGATACCACACTTGGTATCACCCTTGGATCAGACTTCAAAAAGTTTTCTGATGGGAGAAATGAAGCTAAGGTATGTAGATACTTTGTTCTTATCAGTCCTTGAATAGTGGCTGCTCCCTGGGGGTATGCACATTGCAAATTTAGCTGTCAAGGTTTAAAAACCCAGTGGTTTTGACAGCTTGAGCCATCTCACCTACAAAGAGTGGCAGGTGCTAACTATTGTGAATGAAAGTACCCAGTTGCCAACATGGAAAAAAAAAAATGTTGGCGGGAATGTGGGCAGCGCACACACTTTACAGTGTCCAAAGAAAATGGACTTCTCTTAAATAGGGTATGAACAGCATGAGGACCAGTCTGCTTGAAGTGCACAAAAGAAATTATATGTGTTAAAATTATGAGGAAATTATTTCATGAAAGCAAATGTGTTGGGGGAGTATAATTAAAAATTTTGAACATTCTTCTAACCTAGAAAACCTCTTCACAAAAATAGTGCAGAAATAAAACAATTTTATTTGCTGAATAAGCATGAAACTCATAAGTAGCAGAAAGACATGAGCAGTAGGGACATGAAATTAAGGGAATAATTCTATAGACTAAGACTACATGCTGGACACTCATGAGCTGTCTTTTAAAAAGCAATTTACTTAAGGCCATTTTGTGCCTGCTGTGATTTAAGTCAATAAAATGTTATATTCTTTGACAAACAATATAAGGATGTTGGGGCTAATCTTTGGGCAAAGGAATTTAGTACCCTACATGCTAATAAAAATACAGATTACCCTGAAAGGGGAGACATTTGCTACCTTTACACAGACTCAGTTCCCAAGACCCTCGAAAACAGGATACAATGAAGGTCAAAGTCCAACAACCATAAAATCTGAAAGACAAGTTCTGTGAAGGTCAAAGTGACAGAGAGTTGCCTTTAGATCTTTGGCCTATCAGCTGGGCATGGTGTAGGAACCCTGTAATCCCAGTGACTGGGGGAGGCTGGGGTGGGAGCATTGCAGGTTTAACGCCAGCCTCAACAACTTAGTAGATTTTGTATCAAAATAAAAAAGGTTGGGGATGTGCTTCAGTAGTTTTTTTTGTTTCAACCCATGGTAACCCTAACCTTCAAATCTTATTGATCTCTTTGATCTTCTTAGTATTAAAATACCCCATCCCCATGGATTAGTCTGGGGTACCTATGGGTAAAACTATTTGCAGTTGGAACTTCAAAAATCTTATGTAATCCTATTGTCAGTCAAGAATTAAGAAGTGGTATCTGAGCAGAATAGAAACTTCCCTAAGACCCTAATAAAACTAGGGATAAAAAGGATGTACCATGTCTCTTCTCCCTCTGAGAGGACCCCCCTCCCTCTTGAGGGTGTCTTTTTCCTTTAATAAACTTCACTATACTTTTACTACGTTTTATGCCTTGTTTGCAGTTTTCTCCAGCAGAGACACAAGAGCCAAGAAACAGGATCCACAGACCACCACCCTAAAAAAACTGGAGTGTGATGTGCATCACAGGCTGAGATTGCAAAACCAGAAGAGAATGTCACCCTCACCTGTAGCTGAGGGATTACAATCCACATACATGTTTTCAAGATGAGCAACATCCAGTCCTGGAGGAAGGAGACTTGAGATTGTTAGGGAACAGACAGATGAGGATGGTGGGAACATGAAGGTCAGAGAATAATTCTATAAAATGGGCTGCCTGTGCTGAAGCCCACATGCTTTCTTTTCCAAGAAGCAATATAACTGCAGCCCTGCCTGGCCTCAGTGGTCAAGAGTATATGTTATGCTCCTCAGCAAACTACCTGTTCACTGCAGGAGAAATGCAGGCCCAAAATAATGTTGATAAGAGGACCAAGTTAACATGAAGGAGCAGACTTGTGAGCAGATCCTGAAACTCTGGAAAATAAGGATAGTTTCTCCTAATCATAAAATCTGTAAGAATGTTTACTTAAGAATCCAATTAGAACCTGTCAGCTTGGGCCAAGGTGACCTAGAGTTGCCATGACCATGGGGACTTGAAAATCTGATGTCACTCTGCTGTCAGTTGAAAGTCAAGGTGGACCTGGGTGGGACTCTCTGGAACCTGTCTGAGATCCCCAATAAACCTGGGGCACAAGAGAGGCACATTGTCCCTCTCCTCTCCAAGAGGACCCACTCCCTTCCATAAGAGTGTCCCCTTTCCCTTTTCCCTATTTCTTCAATGAACTTATCCCTGTTACTCTGAGCAACAAGTCTGAAATCTTTCTGACTTGATTGTAAGAATCGAGGTTTGAAGAGGGGGGTCTTCACACTCCTCAGTTTCTTAGGAGGTCCCAACTCCGTAACAGGTGCATCTCTTGTCACACGGGGCATAGTTCATCTTAACTACTTTATCTGCTACTTGGGGTGACCATTTGTCTCCAAAAGAGAAATAAGAACAGAAAAGAAAAAAAAAATAGGATGGTTTTGGTTTTACAGCTTGGAACAAAGAGCTCCTACCTTCCCAGGGAAACTGGGAGATACTAATGCTATATCCCTTGATATTTACATTTCAAAGAGATGGCTCCCAGGTCTTCCAGAAGGATTCTTGGGTCATAAAATTAACAAAAGGCCTATATGATTTTCAAAAGGATTTGTAGAGTTTCAAAGAAAAAGAGAATATTCTTATGATTTAAAATTTTCTAAATAGTCTAAGAAAAAGGAGGAAGAAGTCTCTTCCCCTATTTTCAGCCTAGAGAATTAAGTCTAATTTTTAATTTTCATTTGTTTTGACAAAGGTCATGTATTTTATCAGGTCTAGAATCCCAGTTTATACATATTTCGATATTTTTAAATATATATTTAAGATGTGTGTGTATATTATGTATATAATATATATATTCATGAAGCAACATTATGAACAATGATGCTGAAAATGAATTATTAAACATTTTCCTTTTTTAAAAAAATACCATCAGTGATAATACTATGGCAGACACATTTTACATACCTATTTTTCACAATTACCTCATAAGTAAATTGTGCTATTGTGCCTGATAGAACTAGTTATGGAAAATGTTAACAACATAAAAGATCTCAAAGTTAAGGGAAGTATATTAAATTCTTTCAAGACAGGAAAAAACATAGACGTTATATATTATCAAGGTACTATCAGTTTTGTAAGGAAAATATGTTCAGTGAACATAAAGAATATTTGCCAAAATAGTAGAAAAGTTCATTTTCCCTGACATACTGAAAGCCAAATATATTATAGAGATAAAAATGGAATTTAGCAAGCAATAAGGTATGGGCATATTTGTGATTTAGTCCAAATTCCACCAGCTTTAAACATTTAGGGTTTATCCAGCTTACTTTAATTGAAATTAAGTCTTTAATGAAAACTTGGAAGGGAAATAAGCCTAAAACATAGGCTAATACCAACTATACCAACAGCATTCTTAGTTACCTGGAATGATTGTGAAAGGGTTGTTTCATACTCTTTCTGCTTCCCATTCCTGGCAGTTGGTCTAATTTACTGTAATTTATAGACCCCAAGCCAGTCATATTTAGACATTTGTTCCTGGCAAGGAAAAGGATGTTAAGTGCAGTCAGGCTGCAGAAAAAGTTGGCTGAACATCAGCCTCCTTCAGATTCTTAGAAGCATAGACTTATGGAGTGAGAGATGAGACAATATCTTGGAGATCAGATTGCCTCTCTCTTCACTTAGCAAATGAAGAAGTTTAAGAGGACAAAGTGACTAACACAAGGTCACATGGACACTTCCATGGGAGTTGGGGCTCACACAGATCACCATATGTGCTATTGTTTAATAACTTTGCCTGAGTTAATTTTCCTAATTCCCAAACTATCATTCCATAATGCAGGTTTACTGTTTTTATTGCTCTTTCCTATCTATAGATGCTAAGTTAAGAATCAGTGTACACTGACCCTTGTCAGGTGACCCTTGTGTCCAACCTTCACCTGGAGGAGTACTATTCATTTCCCCCAAGGTTTGATCCACATTACATCCAGGCCCATCACTTCCAAGATAGTCCTTACCCTGCATTCATACGTTGCTTTTACCTTTCTTAGGAAATTGGAAGTGATATGGGATAACTGATTTTGGAGCATTAAACATTATATTCTTATTCAGTCATTCATGTTAAAAGCTTTCTAAATGAATAGCTTATTTTCTTAGCTTAATAAGTCAACTTTACTCAATATTACAACTTGTCATTAGCTAGGTGATGTAGCACACATAAAAGTGGTTGCATTATTAAATTAAAATAATTATTTGAAAATATCTCTCTGTTCTTAACCTGTAAGTCAGAGGACGAAAGATATGTGGCATATTCAGAACTTTGGGATTTTAAATAAAACTGGGCCATTATCTTCATTTCCTGTCTTTTCATCTCTTCTCATAAATTATAAGAAACATTGCGATCTCCAGTCTAATGCTATAGTAAATTTTTGAGGCAGAAGATGAACCATCCTGTTTTTGTTTTCTCCCCTTCATTTAATGTTCTTCTTTTTCTATCTTTATCCAAGTTGGCATTTCAGCGATGTCTAACATTGCGAAAATGGCATTCAGTAAAAAAATATATGTCAACTTGCTGGTGGCTTCAGCCTGCTACTATTTCAGTTTTGTTACAAAATTTTTATTAGCTATAAAATAAAAACCTCAGTTTCAAGCAAATTTTGATAATATATTTTGTGAGACCTCTTCATAAATATACATGCTGCAGGTGCACGAGGCTAGAAGTTTGATGCCCTCAGAATTCCAGGTGTGCACCACAACAATTTTTTTAAATTACAAGCTTACACTATAATGAGATGAAAATTTGTATAGAAAATGCAAATGCTCTCTTTTCTACAGAACCTACTTCTCAATATCTACCCTAGAAAAAACACGTGTACAAGGACATGTCTACTGACAAGAAACAGTTCATTGTGGAACACTACATGTACAAGGATAGCCACCACCGATTTGATTATAATAGCCAAAACTAAAAACTATCAAATGTCTAGTAAAATCACCTATTTATAAAATGGAATACTATGCATAGTTAAGGATAACATGTAAAATAAATGTATTAAAGTTTAGTATTAAATACATTAATACATTAAATGCATTAATACATTAAATTATTAATTTAGTATTAAATGCATTTAATACATTAAATGTATTAAAATGTATTAAAATGTAGTAAAATTTTCAGAATTTATTATTAAATATAGAACAAAATGGAAAAAATTCTATGTTGAATAATACTGTTTGTATAAACACACTTAAAAGAGAACAAAGCTATTGTATGACTTTATGTGTTCTGTGTATGTGGGGTATGTACACGCATATATTCCTGGTCTATAATCTATTAAATAAATTTTTTTAAGTGTCCATCTTTTAAAAGGCACATTTCTAGGATATTACTGCAATTTACATGCACATGTATACAATTTAGGTTTTAGAGAGGACTGATGACAAAATTTTACATCAATGGAATATGAATGGGATGTGAAACCATTTTGACTAGATTATTCAAGAAAATAACATAGAGAAAATAGAAGCAAATCTAGACTAATCCAGAATTAAGTGTTGACAGTAGTCACTCCGTAGGAGAAATGGATAGAGGTAGAATGGAGACTTTTAGGTTTATGTATATGTTTGAATGCCTGGTGTCTTCCACTGGGATGGTATTCACTGATGATCTGTGTAAATGAAGCTACATGTTAATTTTTAAATTTATAGAAATATACTGGATTTTAAAAGGGCCTTAATAGGAAGAGTAGATTGTGTAGATATCACTGAGGACCCAATATTGACACTTCCTATTCTTGTGGGAATCTGATTTCAGGTACTATCCAGTCATGATTTTCTTCTTCCTCTCAGCCTCCTTGTGGCACACAGAGCAGAATGAAAGTAGAACTATTTTCTCTTTTTATTCATTCATCTCTATCTTACTACTTTAAACAGGGATATGGGAAGATCTCCACAAAAACACAGTTCAACCCCAAATGATGGCAAAAGACATGGCCTTTAATGAAGATGAAGAAATGAGGAAGATCACTATATTTTGAAAATAAACACATTAAAAACAGGAAATTAATATTAGAAATGAAAACAAATAACCATGCAAATAACTGGCAACATTAAAAAATATCTATGTTAAATACTATATTGATTTAAATATGTATAGCACACATGCCAAAGGATAAAAATTATAAAACAAAACACACAATCCTGAGACTTAGAAAGGCTTCCCTGAGATAAGACATATGATCATGAAGCTTAAAGAGATGATTCCTAAACAGAAGACTGGATGAAGAGCAAAATGGCAAGTTAGAAAATAAATTTTGGCCACTACCTCAAACTCACAAGTTCATAAACAACAAAAATTTGACCCGAGCAACAGAATTTGTAACAATATAAGAAATAAAATAATTATGGAATCTAAGATCATGAGATTAAAAAATCTCAAAGTAGAAAGAAGAGAAAAAAAATAAAATAAATTAGAGACGAAACTTCTAGAGCTGAATAGAGATTTATGTCATCAGATTGAAAGTGTTTTTTGAGTAGCAGGAAATGAGACACACAATAAGCCTTATTATATCCAAGTGTAATTTATTCTAAGAATAAAGAAAAATTTCCACAATCATTCAGGCAGGAAAACAGAAAAATATCAATATGTGTAGACATAGCTTCTTAAAAAGAAGTTCATTTTACTTTATAATTTGAATTTGCGATTATCTTTTAGTAATATCCCACTTGGGTGTTTGGTTCTTCAGCTCTCTGTTCCTGTAAGAAATACCTGAGATAATCAAACTTGAAAAGTGGAAAGGTTTATTTTAGCTTACAGTTTTGGAAATTTCAGCTTATAATTGATTGGCCCTATTACTTTGAACCTGTAGTGCTACAGAACATTATGAAGGATATGTGTGGTAGAGGAGGAAGTTGCTTTCTCACAGTGGCTAGGAAGCAAAAGAAAAAGAGAAAGAAACCCAAGTCCCATAACCCCCTTCAAGTACACCACCACCAATGATCTTAGATTAGGCCCCACCTCTTAAAGGTTCCACTACCTTTGCATAAGGCCACAGGATGGAAACCAAGCTTTAAACACATGGGCCTTTGGGGGGCACTAATCTTAGTGCATTTTTTCCTTCTTTTTCCCCCTACCTTTAGGTTTTTTTAATAATTTATTTTTATATGATTGTAGAATATTGTGACATATTGTATGTACATGGACTATAACATCTCATTCTTCTGGTTGTACATTACGTAGAATTATGTTGCTCATGTAATCGTATATGTACATAGGATAATAATGTCCTACCCATTCTATTATCTTTCCTATTCCCTTTTTTCACTTCCCTTTTCCTTCCATTTACTCCCTTTTGTCTAATCCAATGTATTTCTATTCTTTCCTACCCACCTCCCCTTATTATGAGTTAGCATCTGTGTATCAAGAAAACATTTGGCCTTTGTTTTTTCTGGGGATCGACTTATTTCACTTAGCATGATATTCTCCATTTCCATCATTTGCTGGCAAATGCCACAATTTCATTCTTTTTTTATGTCTGAGTAGTATTCCACTGTGTATATATACCACAATTTCTTTATCCATTCATCTGTTGAAGGGCATCTAGGTTGGTTCCATAGTTTAGCTCTTGTGAATCAGGATGCTATAAACATTGATGTGGCTACATCACTGCAATATACTGATTTTAAGTCCTTTGAGTATAAACAGAGGAGTGGGATAGCTGGGTCAAACAGTGGTTCCATTCCAAGTTTTCTGAGGAATATCCATACTGCTTTCCATAGTGGTTGCACCAATTTGCAGTCCCAACAGCAATGTATGAGTGTACTTTTTCCCCTACATCCTTACCAACACTTATTATTGCTTATATTCTAGATAATTGCCATTCTGACTAGAGTGAGATGAAATCTTAGTTTTGATCTGCATTTCTCTAATTGCTAGAGATGATGAACATATTTTTCATGTTTGTTGATTGATTGTACTTCTTCTGTGAAGTGTCTGTATAGTTCCTTAGACCATTTATTGATTGGGTTATTTGTTTTTTTGTGTCAAATTTTTTTGGATTATTTATATATCCTGGAAATTAGTGCTCTATCTGAGGTGTGTGTAGTAAAGATTTTCTCCCATTCTGTAGGCTCTATTTTCATGTTCTTGATTGTTTCCTTTGGTGTGAAGAAGCTTTTTAGTTTGATTCCATCCCATTTATTGATTCTTAATTTTATTTCTTGTATTTTAGGAGTCTTGTTAAGGAAGTCAGGTTCTAAACTGACATGGTGGAGATTTGGGCCCACTTTATCTTCTATTAGGTGCAGGATCTTTGTTCTAGTGCCTACGTTCTTGATTGGCTTTGAGTTGATTTTTGTGCATGGTGAGGATAGGTGTTTAATTTCATTTTGAACAGCAGGCATTTTCAAGGTGGCTGTGATACAATGTCAATAGAGTAAGAAAGTCTAACGCAGTGCTGCAAGAATGGCTAAATTAATAGATGAATCCATAAAATTCAGTAGGAATGTATGATAAAATAGGTCAGAGCTGGCAGACATAAAAAACATTTTAGGACTTACGGAAATAGTGGGGTTGATAAGGCCAAAGAAAAAGTGTAATTGTACAGTGTTTCACAAAATGGTCATTAAGCATTTGCATTGATCCATTTGTGTAAAAAAATAGCAAATAATACTAATAAGAAGGTAATGGCCTTTATCTAATAAAATGAAAATAGGAAGTTAAAAAAATTGTAAGATACAAAGACATTTTTTAATAGATGCATCTGAAAAATATCAACAGAGAACTTAAACTCAAGCAACAGAATTTATTTATTTTTTATTTATTTTTTATTGTTTTTTCAAATAATATAAACCCTTTATTTATTTTTTGTTATTTTTTTAAATTTGCTTATTGATTCATTGAACACAAATGGAGTACAGCTATTGTTTCTCTGGTTGTGCACAAAGTAGAGTCACACCATCTGTGCATTCATACATGTACACAGGGCAATGATGTCTTCTCATTCTGTTATTATTCTTAACCCCCGACCCCGACCCCACCACTCCCTTCCCTCTATGCTATCTATCCTTCCTCCATTCTTGCCTCCCTTCTACCCCGCATAATTCATCATCATTCACTTATCAGAGAGACCATTCGGCCTTTGGATTTTGGGGACTGGCTGATCTCACTTAGCAAAACAGTCTCCAACATCATCCATTTACCTACAAATGCCATAATTTTATTCTTCTTTATGGCTGAGTAATACTCCATTGTGTATATATACCACAGTTTCTTTATCCATTCATCTATTAAAGGGCATCAAGGTTGGTTCCACAATCTAACTATTGTGAATTGAGCAGCTATGAACATTGATGTGGCTGCATCACTGAGGCAATCTGATTTTAAGTCCTTTGGGTATAGGCCAAGGAGTGGGATAGCTGGGTCAAATGATGGATCCATTCCAAGTTCTCTAAGGAATCTCCACACTGCTTTCCAGAGTGGCTGCACCAACTTGCACTCCCACCAGCAATGTATGAGTGTACCCTTTACCCCACATCCTCACCAACACCTGTTGTTGCCTGTATTCTTAATAAGAGAATTCTAATTGGGGTAAGATGAAATCTTAAGGTGATTTTGATTTGCATTTCTCTTATAACAAGGGATGTTGAACATTTTTTCATGAATCTGTTGATTGCTTGTAGATCTTCCTCTGTAAAGTGTCTATTCATTTCCTTGGCCCATTTATTGATTGGGTTATTAGTGTTCTTAGTGTAAAGATTTTTGAGTACTTGGTAGATTCTGGAGATTAGTGCTCTATCTGAAGTGTGTGTAGCAAAGATTTTCTTCCACTCTGAAGGCTCTCTCTTCACATTGCTGATTGTTTCCTTTGCTGAGAAAAAACTTTTTAGTTTGACTCTATCCCAATCATTGATTCCTGCTTTTATTTCTTGCACTTTGGGAGTCATGTTAAGGAAATCTGGTCCTAGGCCAACGTGATGAATTAGGAAAACTACCCCATTCACAATAGCCTCAAAAAAAAAAAAAAAAAAACTTGGGAATCAAGCTAACAAAAGAGGTGAAAGACCTGTACAATGAGAAATGCAGAACACTAAAGAAAGAAATTAAGGAAAGTTTGAGAAGATGGAAGGATATCCCATGTTCTTGGATAGGCAGAATTAAAATAGTCAAAATGGCCATACTTCCAAAAGTGCTATACAAATTCAATGCAATCCCAAATAAAATTCCAATGATGGACCTCATCGAAAAGGAGCAAGCAATCATGAAATTCATTTGGAGGAATAAGAGACCAAGAATAGCTAAAGCAGTTCTTAGCAAGAAGAGCAAAGCAGGGGGTATCACAATACCAGACCTTCAACTATATTACAGAGCAATAGTAACAAAAACAGCATGGTATTGGCACGAAAATAGACAGGTAGATCAATGGTACAGAAGAGATGACACAGAGACAAACCCACATAAATACAGGTATCTCATACTTGACAAAAGAGCCAAAAACATACAATGGAGAAAAGATAGCCTCTTCAACAAATGGTGCTGGGAAAACTGGAAATCCATATGCAGCAAAATGAAACTAAACCCATATCTCTCACCCTGTACAAAACTCAACTCAAAGTGGATCAAGGACCTAGGAATTAGACCAGAGACTCTGCACCTAATAGAAGAGAAAATAGGTCCAAATCTTCATCAAGCAACAGAATTTAATTCATTTGAATGTTCCTTCCCACCTCATGTTTTTAGAGAAAATTCTCCACATGTAATAAATATTTGATAAATTCCATCATTAGTTTGAATGGCAATATTTAATTTTAATTTAATATTTTTAATTTAATTAATTAATTCATTAATTTAATATTTAATATTTAATTTTGTCTTGTAATATATTTGTTCCTGTTTTTGCAAACATCTTTTTAAAGGAAATAAATTGAGACTCCATTGGCATATCCCTTCTGATATGAAGCAAACACAATTTAAGCTTGGTATTTTGAAATTATTTTTGGAGATTGCGATTCTTCACATAAGAGAATAATTTAGCTCATCACCAGTGTATATACAAAATATGGCTACTTATAGGAATAAAATTTTAGTTTAGAATATTTATCACCTATTATTTTAAAGTTCACAACCTATTCAGTATGTAATAATATAGTGCAAAGCAGTTCTTGTTGCTCTCCAATTGGAATTTACATCATCACATATGAAATTCTCTAAAGATAACATTGATATTGAGAAAATTCCAATTAATACTTTCTTACCTTTTATAAGCTGGGGTTAGTAAAAATATTGATAATTTAATAGAATCAAGAGGTTAGAATCAATTCATTTATTCTCATTGAGGGGCAAGATGCAAAATATTAAAACATGAAATATGTGAAATTAGCAACCAGGGAAATAGCTCGTATGCCCCAGCACCTCTATAATGTTCCACAGCTGGAGTTTCCAGTTAACTCAATTCTTATTCAGATGCATGGATCCACAAAAAAAACATTTCCTAATTATCATGAAAATAAAGTGAATGAGAGAGTGCTTTAAAATTTAGTGCTTAAGAGTAAACAACTGTAGCTAGGCACTGGGGAGCACTTTTATAATCCCAGGAGTTTAGGAGGATGAGGTTGAAGGATAACAAGGTCATATTCAGCCTCAGCAACAGCGAAGTGCTAAGCAACTCAGTGAGATCCTGTCTCTGAATAAAATATGAAAAAGGGCTGGGGATGTGGCTTAGTGGTGGAGTGCCCCTGAGTTCAATACCCTGTATCCAAAAAAGAAAATAGTCAACAACCCAAATGTCTATTAACAGATAAATACAAATAAAAAATGTGGAATATACAGCCTTATTAAAAAAATGCATTCCTGACACAAGACACAACATGGGTGCACCTTATAGACATAATGCTAAGTGAAAGAAAACAAACACAAAGGCACACACATTATATAATTTCACTTACAGGAGTATGCAGAATATGCAAATGCATAGAGACAGAAAGTAGGTAAGAAGTGACCAAGGGTTGAGAGGAGGGGGAATTGGGAGTTGTTGCTTAAAGATTATAAGATTTCTGCTCCAGGTGGTAGAATGTACATCTATCACCACTCTTTGAGGGTGAATAGTGGTGATGGCTGTACAATATTGTGTATGCAAAAAATGCTCCTGAATTGTGTACTAAAAGAAGGGGTAAGGGATTCATGAAGATGGTGGAGTAGATCTAGGCAGCAACCCTCAAGTCTCCCAAAGCCCATAAATGAATCAGTGAAAGAACAACTGACCAGAGAGAAGGGTGACAGAGCAAACATTTGAAAACTCAGTATTGGACATCTTGAGACTTGCAAGAATTTGAAATTTGGTTACCAGAGCAGAAAATAAAGACGGGGTTCCTTGATCCCAAACCTAGATCAGGGTGGGGTTGGTGTGAGTGGGTAATGCAGAGAGGAAGAGGGAAAGGAAAACCCCATAAGCTTGATTCATTGGCAAGAGTGGGAAAGAAAAGCAGATCAGGTTAAAACAGGACGAGAGCATCAAAAACAGAGATCATACAGTTTATTTCAAATTGTGGACTGAATGCTGTGCTAAGCAGGACAGGCATTTTGTAGAGTCCACGGCTAGCCAGCCTCCTTGAAGAAATTGAATAAACACCCCTCATTTCAGACAACAGGAGGAGTGGTAAGGATCTGATCCATGAGGAAATCATTCCTTGGGAGTGCAAACCTCAACCCAATGCTCCCCACAGCCTCTGCAGGAGCTCAATTGGGCCAACTGACATCCTACCCCCACACAGTAGATATTGGTCATGATCTGTAGCAGTCAGAATGGAGGCTTTTGTATCACAGTCCACCCACTGGGCCTGCATTCACAGTGCCCATAGTTGCATACAATCACTAAGCATTTAGCACACTACAAAGAAGACCCAGCAAAGAGGAAGGGTGTTTAGAGATTCACAACCACCAGTCCTATGAACTCAGCTTCAGGTGGGTGAACTGATACTCCATTCCAGTTATGGGAATTGTACACCAGTCATTTTCATCATCCAGGGAGGAAACTTCTGTGCCACAGACTGCCCACAGAGAGCCTTCATTCACAGACCCCACAGTTACAGACAGCTACCAAACTCTATGCCACTATAAGAAAGTTCCTGTAGAGGGAAGTGGGCATTCAGTGGCCCACACCACTTAACAGCTCTGAGACCTGCAATCTATATGCCTCCCACACCAAACAGAAACACCCAGCAGATGCAATACCCTCCAAGCATGCAGAACTGGCCTGTGGACTGATTAGTAAATACTGACTGAAAAGAAAACCATAGAAACCAGGGAAAGAACTCCTGTGCCCCAGCACCTCTATAATGTTCCACAGCTATAAATCCCAGAGTTTCCAGTTAACTCAATTCTTATTCAGATGCATGGATCCACAAAAAATCATTTCCTAAGGATAACCCTAAGCAGCCAGTAAATAATCTCATGCATATCCAATGAAGTAGTCTCCACAAAATGGTTTACAGAAGGGCACCTCACAGATTTCAGACACCACCCAATGTGCCCAGATAAAAGGTCACTGGCCCATGATCTGTGCGCTCCAGAGAGGGCAGGAGCCCTAGACTTTCATGGATCACCAGCACCAGATCAACCAGACTCTAATACCTCTACTTTAGATGGCCACAGCTCACACACTGCAAAATACACATGGGGAACCCACATTGGATTTGACAGTGCTGAATACAAAGAGCTTTTCTTCAAGGAGAGCACACGAGACTGCACCTAACAGGGAGTAACCTGGCTGCTCAATCACAATGAGAGACCATCTGCTCTAACCCAACAAATACCTATTAGGTACCTGGTCACAACAAAACTGGAAGGGGGCCTCCTAAAATTGTGTCAGAGGTGTGCTGGTGTGATCAATACCTCCACACCCAGAGAAACTTAGAAGTAAGGTTGAGAAGTGGAGGGCATCTTCTAAAGGTCCCAAATCCTGATGAAATCCAAACGAGTAAGACTCAGTAAGAAATCTTCCCACCTCACATGAAGTATCATAAGAATAAATCACTCTAATGTCAATTTTGATCTTACAGAAAACGCTTTTGTATTGAATTGCTAGATGTTCCATTATTATTTGATTTGATACTGCAGCCCTCAAATCAATTGATTGTATTTCTTCTAATATTTTAAAGAATTGACTGCAATAATTCTTTGTTTTCCTAGTTCAGATTTACACTTGTTCCTCTTCATCTCTTTTTTCTTCTTGCATTACCTGCTCCCGCCTTGAATTTCACTCCCACTCCATTTCTTTCTCTTTACCTTGGTTTTGGTTACTTTTCTATCCTTTCTTTTCTTTCCATTTTTTATTTGCCCATTTTTCTTATCTCCCCTTTTCAACTCCTGTATAGAGTAGTAGTCATTTTAATATCCTTAATAACTAATTTTTCAACCTATTTAAGAACATTACTACAGTTTTATACTTGAATTAGAGGAATCATGGAGAACATTTTCAGTATGATTTCCCCCCTAAAGTTCATTGTTACATGGCTTTACTCTGAAGGGATTGCTGTTGATCACTTCTCTCAAAATAGTGCTAATACTGGACCTAGCAGAAAACACACATTAAGCAGGAGTGTCAAAACTTGAATGCTCACTCAACATGGGGTACTTAAGAGAAAAAAAGTCACTAAATAGTCTCTGGAATGAAATTAGAAGAGATAATCATCCTAGCAGATGGGTGGGTATACAAACAATATGAAAAATTGTCTATAATGTTTTTATTTCATATGTTCAAGGAACTAAAAGAAAATGTAGGGAATGAAATAAGAAAGAAAACACAGTTTTCTCAATAATGAGATAGAGATTATAAAAAGGAATAAAGAGAAATCCTGAAAATGGAAGTCTATAAAGCAAATTAAGAGTTGAGTTGAAAACATCACCAATAAATTAGACTACATAGAAGACAGATTTTCAAAGACAAAGATTATAATCCTGAAAATAAACTAGACAACAGAGAAAAAATGTTGAGTCCATGACCAGAATATTCAAGAAATCTGGGATAATATTAAAAAATCAAACGAGAACCATTGGCATAGAAGGCACTGAAGTACTAACTAAATGAATGCACAACATTTTCAATGAAATAATATAAAAAATTTTAAACCTTAGAAATGAGACAGAAATCCAAATATGAGTAAATGCCCAAAATTGACAATGTCAAAAATATTCTCTCTAAAACACATTACAATTAAAATACCTTATATACAAAACAAAGATATAATTTTAAAAGATGCATGAGGAAAATGACAGTTCACATTTGGAGGTAAGCCAATTTGATTTTCTACCAATTTCTCAGGCCAGACCCTGAATGACAGAAGAAATTGGAATAATACGTACCAGCTCCTGAAAAATAATGTGTGTCAACCAAGATTGCTATATCCAGAAGAACTATCCTTCAAATTTAAGATATAATAAAGACATTCCATGATATGCAGAAACTAAAAGAAGACATATACACTAAACCAGCATTACAAACACTCAATGAAATATTTCACACAGAAGAAATAAAAAATAAATATCAGAGCCAGTGTCTGGATGAATCTTATTAGAATAGCTAATTAAAGGACAATAATGTCTGAATTAAGCATTATAAATAAATTAATGGCAAAAATAAAAATCACCCCTAGATTATAATGCTGAATGTAAATGGTTAAAAGTATCCAACAGAAAGGCACAGATCAGCAAAATGGGTTAAAAAGCAAAACCCAATCATATGGTGCTTACAAGAAACCCACTTTATAAGGCAAAGCCATCCACAGGTTAAAGGTGAAAGGATGGAAAAAGGTATACCATGCAAACAGAGACCCAAAGCAAGCAGGACTAGCTACTCTCATATCTGACAAAGTACACTTCAAGGAAAACTTAATCAGAAAAGACAAAGAAGGTTATTTCTTACTGGTTAGGGGAACAATCCTACAACAATATATAATGAATGTAAATTATCAGTGCATCTACATACATAAAACAAATCCTACTCAATATAAAGGGTCAGATATACCCCAACACAATAATACTGAGTGATTTTGACACAACTTTTCACCGTTAGATTGATCATCTAGACATAAATGAAATAAAATCTTCAGAATTAAAATAATAATATTAATCAACTGGATCTCACAGATATCTATAGAATATTTTATTCATCAATATCTGAATTCATTCTTTTCTCAATTACGTATAGAAATTTCTCTAAAATAGACCACATTTTAGGACTCAAAGCAAGTCTTAGCAAACACAAAAAAATTATAACAGAATAAATAATTGGTGAGATTAAAAAAAAGATTTTAACTCCATGAGGTTAAATAATATACTTTTGAATGAGAAATGGTTCATAGAAGAAATCAAAGAAAAAATCCAAAAAATCTTAGAAACAATTGAGAGAAGGAATACAATATACCAAAATCTCTGAGACTATGTGAAGGCAGTTGTGAAAAGGAAAGTTTATACTTCTGAGTACCTACATAAACATAAGTAGGTCCCAATTTAATAATCTAATATTATATCTCAAGGCCCTCGTAAAGGAAGAACAAGTTAATTCTGAAACCTGTAGAAGACTGGAAATTGTTAAGATTAGAGCTGAAGTTAATAAAATTGAGAAAAAAAGACACAGGGTCAATGCAACAAAGAGTTTTCTCTTTTCAAAGATAAGCAACATTGATGAAAACATAGCCATACTAACCAAAAGAAAGAGAAGACCCAAATCAACAAAATTAGAGATGAAAAAGAGGAGGAATTACCACACACACTTCTGAAATCCAGTAGTTTCACTATATACTATTTGAAAATTTTATATTCCGATATATGAGAAAATTTATAAGGTATTGATGAATTTCTACAGACGTATAATGTACCTAAGTGGAACCATAAGAATATAGAAAACTTAACAGATTGATATCAAACAATATGATTGAAGAAGAAATTCTTCCAACAAATTCTTCCAACAAAGAAAAGTCCAGGACCAGATGGATTCTTGTTGAAGTTCTACCAGACTTTTAATTAAGAACTATCACCAATCCTTGTCAAATTATTTCGTGAAACTTAAGGGAGAGAATATTTCCAAATTCATCCTATGATGCTGGTATCATTGTGATACCAAAAGCAGAAAAAGACACATCAAGGAAAATAAAAACCTGTAGATATTATCCCTCATGAATATAGATGCAAAAATCCTTAATAAAATATCAGCAAACAAAGCACATTAAGAAGATAGCACTCCATGAACAAGTGGAGTTCATCCAAGGAATGCAGTGTTGTTTCAGTATATGTAAATTAATAAAGGTAATTTAACACATACATAGAATTAAGGACAAGAATTGCGTGATGATCTCAGTAGATGAATAAAAAGGCCTTTGACAAAATCTAGCACCCATTCATATTAAAAGCACCCAGAGATGTTAGGCATAGAATGAACTTACCTCAGTGTTTTAAAGGCCATATATGAAAACCCCAAGACCCACATCATACTGAATAGACAACTTGAAATCATTTCCTCTAAAAATCAGGAATAAGGCACAAAGTCCATTCTCACTACTCCTACTCAATGTAGTTCTTGAGCCGCTAGCTAGGGCAATCCATTATAAGAAGGAAATTAAGGGGATACAAATAGGAAAAGGAGAAGTTGCGTATTTCTGTTTGCTGATGATAAGATCCTATATCTAGAAGATGCAAAATATTCCACCAGAAGACTTAGAGAACTGATAAACAAATTCAGCAAAGCAGCAAAAGACAATATTGACCTACACAAATCAATGGTTTTCCTAAACTCAAATAATGAATCTGCTGGGAAAGAAATCAGAAAAAGTATTCCAAGTATAATAACCTAAAATATGCAATGCAATGCAATACAATACCACACAAAATTTGGAAATAAATTTAACCAAGGATGAGAGAGACCTCTACAATGAAAACTATAGAATACTGAAGAAAGGATTTAAAGAAGATCTTAGAAGATGGAAAGACCTGCCATATTCTTGAATGGGAAGAATAAATATTGTGAAAATGGCTACACTACCAAAAATATTACACAGATTCAATGAAATTTCCATCAAAATACCAATCACATTTTTCACAGAATTAGAAACTAGTCCTAAAATTCATTTGGAAGAATAAAAGGCCCAGAAGAGTTAAGAATAGTAATGCTGGAGGCATCACAATACTGGGCCTCAAATTGTACAACAGAGCTATAGTGGAAAAAAAATCCCAGCATGATCTTGGGGTCAAAACAGATATGAAGACCAATGGAACAGAATGGAAGATGCAGAGATAAACCCATATAGACACAGGCAACTAATACTACACAAAGGTACCAAAAATATACACTGGGGAAAAGAGCCTTTTTAACAAATGGTGTGGGGAAACTGGATGTTCATACCTAGAAGAATAAAACTAGATCCCTACTTTCACCCTGCACAAAAGTCAACTCAACATGGATCAAAGACTTAGGAATTAGACCAGAAACTTTCCAAATGCTAAGGCTCAACCCTTCAATCTACATTTGCAGGTGCTAACTTCCTTACGCAGACCCTAAACAAAAACAAAAATTAATAGGTGGAATTGTATCAAATTAAAAAGTTTCTTTACAATAAGGGAAACTATGAAGAGCATGAAAGAGAGCCTACAGAATGGGAGAAAATATTTACCAGCTGCTGCTCTGACTGGGGATCAAAATCCAGAATACATAAAGGAACAACAACAATAAAAATAGAAAACCAAAAAATCAAACAGCTTAATCAATAAATGTTCAAAAGAACTAAACAGACATTTATCAAATGAAGTAATACAAATATCAAGCAAATAGATTTTAAAAGTTCAACATCTGTAGCAATCAGGGAGATGCAAATCAAGACTACATTAGGATTTCAACTCACTCCAGTCAGCATGGCAATCATAAATGCTGGTGAAGATGTGGGGAAATAATTTTCACTTATACATTGTTGGTGGAACTGCAAATTAGTACAATCACTTTGGAAAGCAGTAGGGAGATTGCTTAAAAGACTGGGAGTAGACCACCATATAACCCAGTTATGAAATTCCTTGGTGTTTATCCAGAACTAAAATCGACATACTATAGTGAAATAGGCACATCAATGTTTACAGAATCCCAGTTTACAAGAGTCATCTTATGGAACCAGCACAGGTGTTGGTGAACAGAAGAATGGATAAAAAAATGTGTTACATAAGCACAATGGCATTTCACTGAGTCATAAAGAAGAATGAAATTATGGCATTTGCTAGTGAATGGGTATGGAGAATATCAAGCTAAGTGAAATAAACCACCCTCAGATAGTCAAGGGCTGAATGTTTTCTCTTATGTGCTGAAGCTAAAGTGACATAAGGACAAAAAAGGGTTGGGGGAGGAATACTGTGGAAATAGAAGGGAAGATCAGTCTAAGAGAGGAAGGGGATTGAGGGGAAGGGTGAAGGGATGAGAAAAGGGAGGAACTCTAATTAAATTAACAAAATTATACTGAATATTTCACAATGAATTTCATCTTTATGTATATAGATAAAGCATCAATAAAGAACAACTATAAATAAATAGAAAGAAGATGAGTAGAGAAAAGGGAATGAGGGGAAGGAGGAAAAGAGGAGGGTAATAATACTGGGACTGAAATGGAACAAATTATATACCATGTATATATAAGAAGATCAAAATGAACCCAACTATTAGTATAATTATAATGCATCAATAAAAACATTTAAAAAACATGGTTAAGATGATTAATTTTGTTTTTATATATATGTATATATATCTATACACATACATACATATATATATGTATTTTATGCCACGCACAGTCACATGAGAACTTTGCTTTCATAATTAGAGTAAAAGCAAGGGACAGGAGAGATGCTATATTTATTGATGCAGTTCTAGTTACTCTGTATATATTGCATATAGTCATTTCTGAAATTAAGAAGTTGCAATAACTCTGAACAAAATTCAGAATCTGATAACTGGGTCATTTGGTGTCACTATGAGAGGAGTGGAAATGATTCTAGGGAAAATATTAAAAGGAATTACTGTAGCTTTTTATAAAACACATATTTTATTTTATTTTATTTATTTATTTATTTATTTATTTACATTTTTTAAATTTTATTTTACCTTTAATTAACAAATAATAATTGCATACATTTATGAGGTACAATGCAAAGTTTCAGTACATGTGTACCTTGTGGAATGATTGAATACTTATCCTTTCTTTGTGGCAAGAACATTGAAAATCTACTCTTAGCTATTTTGGAATATATAATACAGTACTTTATTGACTGTGGTCACCATGCTAAGAGATCACCAGAACCCATTCACCCCATCTAGTTGAAACTTATGCCCTGGGACCAACACTCCCTCTCTCCCTGTCCACCTCACACCCCAATCCCATGAATCACCATCCTCCTCTCTGCGTCTATGAATCCAACCTTTTCAGAGTCCATGTACAAGTGAGATTATGTGGTATTTGTCTTTCTGTGTTAAGCCTATTTCTAAGCTTATTTCATTTAGCATCATGTCCCCGAGGTTTATCCATGTTGTCCCTAGGGATGGAATTTCTTCCTTTCCTGAGGTTGAATAGTAAACAACATTTTTACCCATTCATCTGTTCGGCATTTCAGTTGTTTCCAAATCTCGGCCATTGTGAACAATGCTGTAGAGGACACGGAAGCACAGACATCCCTTCAACGTTCTGATTTCAGTTCCGTTGGGCACATACCCAGAGAGTGAACTTGCTGGATCATATGGCACTTCTGTCAGGTTTTTGGGAAACCTCCATTCTATTTCCCATAGTAGCTATAGTAAATTACAACACCACCAGCAGTATGGGAGTGTTCCCTTTCCTCCACATCCTTGCCAACACTTATCTTTCATCTTTTGACAATAACCATTCTAACAGGTAGGAGCTCATTATGGTTTTAATCTCTGATGATGAGGATATTGAGCATTCCTCTAGAAATGGCCATGGATACGTCTTCTTTTGAGAAATATCTGCTCAGTTCCTTTACCTATTTTTTTTTTACAAATATTTCATTTTATTTTTAAACAAAAATGGTACATAACATACACAGTGTCGTCATCACAGCCTTTTTTTTCCAGAAAAATATATCTTGAAAAAAGTTTCCTTATAAGCACACGTAGAGCTGCCTCTTCCTTTTTAAGAGTTCTATGTTCATTTTTAATTG
>JAJEJO010046587.1:0-21999 GCA_020662805.1 Glaucomys volans
GCTGGAATGCACCACCATTCAGGCTCAGTACCCTCTGTCTCTCCTCAGACTGACTTTAACGAGCTCGACTTGGAGACTCTGGCGCCCTATATCCCTATGGATGGGGAGGACTTCCAGCTCAGCCCCATCTGCCCGGAGGAGCCATGCTTGCCAGAGAGCCCGCAGCCCACCCCACAGCACTGCTTCAGCACCATGACAAGCATCTTCCAGCCACTAGCCCCTGTGGCCTCTCACAGCCCCTTCCTCCTGGACAAGTACCAGCAGCAACTGGAGAACAAGAAGACAGAGCCCGAGCACCGGCCCATGTCCTCCATCTTCTTTGACGCTGGGAGCAAGGGGTCCCTGCCACCTTGCTGTGGCCAGGCTAGCACCCCTCTCTCTTCCATGGGGGGCAGATCCAACACACAGTGGCCCCCAGATCCACCATTACATTTTGGGCCCACAAAGTGGCACACTGAGTCCTTGGGGGCATCACCATTGGGGCCCCCCATCGCCTCGCCCCAAGTCTCCTTGTTCAAGATGAGGTCAGTGGCAGAGACCCTTGACTGCATTTGCAGGGGTTAGGCTGGGCAGGGAGGGGACAGATAGGCACTTACCAGTGGGATAGCCGGGGCCCCAGAGATCTCCCACCCCCAGGCATCTGATCCCTTTAGACCTCCTCTGAACTCTGAGAGCCTTCCTGCAGCCCAGGATGCCCACTATGATGGTCTTTACAGGCCATGCACAAGCCCTGACACTGCCTTCTCTAGCATCTTCTAGTTTCTCCAGTAAGCCCCATTTCAACCAGCTGGAGCTCGCTAAGTTGCAGTGATTGGCATGTGACTGTGCTTCCATGGGGTGCGTGCCCTTCACAGAGCATCCCAGCTGGTCTTCCATGGGAAGCAAAAGGGAGCAGAGCAGCTCAAGCAGGGGAGAGGTGGGGACAAAAGAGATCCCCCTAGGGACTAATGTCACCCTGTGGGGCAGCCACATCTGAGGGCAGCCCAGGTGGACAGGCATGTGTCTTGAATCATTCAGCATCTGGCCAGGTAGAGGAAACTGAGGTTGAGTTATAGCTCAACCTCCAGGTGCACGCCCCCTCTGCCACTCTGCCCTCTGGGTCTGCAAGTTGCCCTAGTCATAAAAGAGTTGGGTCCAGGTGAAGGCACCGGGCAGCATGGCTCTAGATTCCCTCACGGCCCACTCTCTTGGGCTTGGCAGGTCTGCAAAGGGCTTCGGGCCTCGTGGCCCAGATGTGATGAGCCCCGCCATGATAGCCCTCTCCAACAAGCTCAAGCTGAAGCGACAGCTGGAGTGTGAGGAGCAAGCCTTCCAGGACACAAGCGGGGTGAGCTATCTCTGACTGCCAGACTGGTGGGCAACTCTGAGCCTGCCGTGAGCACCGCCAAGTGCCTGTCCAGGCCCTGGGGAACTGGGTGGGGGCATCTCCATCTCTCTCCCTATATCTGCCCTTCCCACACACAGGGGGATCCTCCAGGCGGCAGCAATCCCCATTTGATGTGGAAACGCATGAAGAACCTCAGGGGTGGGAACTGCCCCTTGATGCCTGACAAACCCCTGAGTGCAAGTGGCCCCACTGGTGAGCAGGCCTGGGCCGCGGGCTTGGGTGGAGGGCTGGGAACTCAGGGTCCATCCTGGCTCCTCCACTCACTTGCTCCCTGTGCCTTGCTAGAATGGGCTGGTGTTGATGCTGTCAGAAACCTCTGCGGTCTGCAATCTCAGGCTGGTCTCTGTGAAGGGAAAGGAAAGCTGGGGACTTCACAGCCTCTCTCCTCCCTCAGATGGTACCACCTTCATTCTCTGACCTTGGTCTTTCAGATGAGTTCACTCAAAACCCCATGAGGGGCCTGGGCCAGCCCCTGAGACACCTGCCGCCACCGCAGCCTCCATCTGCAATGAGCCCCAGGGAGAACACCAAGAATGGGTTCCCCCTGCAGTGCTGTGCCTCTCAGTACCAGGACTACACCCTGCCATCAACTCCCAAGGTGTCAGGTACGTCCTCAGAAGTTGGTGCCACATCCCAGGGTCTGACATGCATGGGCAGTCTGACTGGATCGGGAGATGAGAAATAGTCATTTAGCATTTGGAAAGCCTTCACAGAGCCCCTGATGTCCCCTGGTGACCTGCTAGGTACCATTTATGGATTCCTCAGCCCACTGTGGTGCTGGGTTTCCCAGGGTCAAGACCACCTTGCCTTTCTTTCAGGACCTGCTTGGTGCCAGGCACAGAGAAGTGCTTAGTAATGACTTGCCCAAAGAGCCCCTTCCCAGGGCTCTCATACCCTGATTTAGCGTTCCCTGAACAGTTTCCTAGACAGTTCCTCTGACCAGCCAGGACCTCCAAGGGGTGTGTCCAAAATGGGTAAAACTCATCAAAACACCTAACATAGACTCAGGGTGAGAAACTGAAGGGAAGAATCCAGACCCCAAGGGGCTGGAACTGAAGGTGGAAGACTGACAGTGTTCAGAAGGTGAACAGCCTGGGCAGCAAGGGGCCAGAAGCTGTGATGCATGAGGGGCTATTAAAGAAGAGAAAGTTGAGGGTGATGGAATTGGGGGACACAAAGACAGGAGATAGACAACACAAGGTAGGAGATCTTGGCTTTATGCAAGGAGGAGCTTGCTTCCATGGAAAGGTGGTCACCTGGAGGGGCATGGACTATCCCTCTTCAGAAGTATTGCTGCAGGGGCTGGAAGACCCTCTGCCCACAAAGATTTAGAGGGGACCCTCCAGTAATCAGGTCACCTCCAGGGCCCTTGCCAACTCTAAGGGTTCCAGAGCCTATGTCTTTTACTCTGTTCTTCCTACTGCTCTATTGCCTAAGCCCCATTAGCACAGGGTCATCACTCTGAGGTCAGGCAGGGGCTGAAAACAGACTGCAGGAAGATGGCCTGGAGCTCTCAGAGAGGTCACCAATGGACAGTCTTCTAGAAGGTTCAGTCACAATCACCAAAACATAGATGGGAAATGGTGTTTTAACCAGAAGTTTTCTATTTGGCACAAACGTCATTTGTGGTTTTAGAAAAACATACCAGACCTTGTCCTCAACAGTACAGTTGGGGAAAATTACAGTTTCACACTCAGAGCCCCAGGCCATAGAACCCCAGACAACCCTGGGCTTGAATTCCTGCTCTGCTGTTTATCAGCTGGTTGGCAGGCAAGCCAGGATGTCTCCGTGAGAGATTTGTCACGCGTCAAGTTGGATGACTGGTATACTTCTGTGACCAGTCAGTGATACCAGCATTGTTCTTCCTGTATGAACCCCACAAGTGTCCTTGAATGTTGAAATCAAGGGGAAATCATCTTTTCAACTCAGATCATTTCTGGACACTAATAAAAGAAGAGGGGAAATTAGCCAGGGATGGTGAGTAAATATCTGTTGGTACCATCCCAGTGTCTGCACAGGAGCCCAGACACATGGGCAGGCAGGCGTGGGTCCTGGAGGGCTCTGACTCAGCAGGACCAGGAGGGAGAGGCCACAGGGAACGAGGCTGTACAGATAGGGAAAGGAACGCAGCTCACCCTGAAGAGCTGCGGGGCTGCCCCCCTCCCCAGTGCCCGAACCTTCCCTTCCCAGGGTGACCTATGACTGTTTCCCTTTGTCCTCCTAATCATCTAGAGAGTGGCCCAGGGATCAGAAGGAACGGGGTCTTTGTGCCCTTGGATGTTGGAGAAGGACCCATGCACACACCTATGGGGTGCAGGTGTGCACGTGGCACAGGTGTGAGTGGTTCTGAATCCCTTTCTCCCTGCTGCCTGTGCCTGGTAACCCCTGGGGCTCTTCCCCTGTGAGGGCCCCTTCCACACACACTCCTCCTCCCCAAGCCCTGCCTCGCACTGTCTGCTTCCCTCTTTTTGGGGTCTCGGCAGTGCTGAGATGAGTCTGGATGCAGATGCATTCTCTGCTGGGTCATCCTGTGAGCAGGGAGTAGGTCCTGGGAAAGAGCACTGTGGAGTCAGGGCTGCCCCGTCTGACGCCCCCCCCCCCCAGCCTGGACAGGAGAGACCCTCCTTTCCTTCCGCTCGTGCTCTTCTCCTCCCTGCTAGGTTCTCATGGAATGGATGCTTTGCCAGTGTTTGATTTAGGCCTTTAAAATATGGTACCAAACCTTCTTTCAGGCATGGCAAGCCGACTGCTTGGGCCCTCGTTCGAGCCCTACCTGCTGCCTGAACTGACCAGATATGACTGTGAGGTGAATGTTCCCGTGCCAGGAAGCTCCACGCTCCTGCAAGGAGGGGAGCTCCTCAGAGCCCTGGACCAGGCCACCTGAGCCAGGGCGTTCCCGGGCACACCGCTGCCGATGCCGTCCCACCAGCTTCACCCTGCGTCTGTGTTTGCAACTAGGTATTTCTAACACCAGCACACTTTTTACAAGATGTACTTACCTGGTCAGTTTGCCCAGGTCACCAAGCAGTGGCCTTGTTCTGAGATGCTCACTTTATCATCCTTATTTTTAAAATACGCAGTTGTTTTACTTGCTGTTTTACTGTCAATTAAAATGTTCTTAAATTTTATAAGATTTTTCCTCCCTGCCTCAATTGCTTCTAATTTATATCACCCAGAGGTTTCTCTGTCACACACAGTGTCCGCACTAACCGACCTGCTGTCCTGTAGGGAGAGCTTTGGCTTCATTTAACTAAAAGGATTTGTTGTTGTCATTGTTGCCAAAGAGAAAAAGGGTTTTGCTTTCCAAGCTTGTTTTGTGGCTTCTCCCTCTCAGAGCCCTTCTTTTCTTTTTTTTAAAATTAATCACCATATTGTAAATTTCAGTCTTTTTTTTAAGCCAACTCTTTGCTCTAATTTTGATATGACTTACACGGGGAAACAAAGAGCAATGTGAAGGGCGAACGCCGGCGTCTGTGGTTGCCTGTGGAAGTGGCGCAGTGTGGCTTCTCCTAAATGGTTTGGTGTTTCCCCCCACCCCCAATCTGGTGGGTATTTTTTATTATTATTCAAAAGCATAACTGAGTTTTTTAAAGGAAAAATTGTATCTGGGTTAAGTGTTTATCGTATATATGGGTACTTTGTAATATCTAAAAACTTAGAAACGGAAATAGAATCCTGCTCACAGAATCACTTTAAGATCTTTTTTTTTAAGCTGTTAATGTTATTTTTCTCGGCGTCGCTGGCACTGCGGAATTGTACAGTACTCCCACGGGCCTGTACTAATACTGCTAGAGATCTCTTTGTTGGCTTTTTGCTTTTGTGACATGCCATAGGTGTGACAAACCATCTGAGACATGGAATCATTAAGGGGGAACATGCGCGCTGTCTTCTCCTCATGTTCTCTTGTATTATGTATGTATGTATGTATGTATTATTACGGCTGCCAGAGGGTCTGAGGGCACGTCAGGGGTGGGGGCGGGGAGAATGCTAAGGGAGAGGAAATGCTTTAACTTTTCTTAAAGTTATGTTGCTAGCCCTTCAAGTGCACTGAGCTATGTGACTCTACCGGTCTCTCACACGGCACATTAGAGTATTTCCAGAACTACCATGAAATGGTTTCGATGGGAATTCATGGAAACAAGTGAGGATTCAAAAATGATTTAGTGACCCAGTCCACGTCCTCCTAACTCATGACCTTGGAGCTGGACTGGGAGAGGGTGCCAAATAGGGTAGCAGTGGGGTGGGTAGAGGGCAGCTGGTCCTCACCAGCCCCAGCCTTGTGACCCTGGCTTAGCCTGCAGGCAGCCTTGCAAGACCAAGGTGCAGTGTCCCCTGCTGGTGAGCAGCAGCGGGACCTCCAGGGGTGGCCCCTAGCCTCAGGCCCTTACTGAGGTCTGTCACATGCAGTGACATATATAGGTAGGAAGCACTGAAAATAGTGTTCCCAGAGCACTTTGTAACTCACTGGGGAAGAGGGACAACTCCTTTTGGTTTTTAAATACCAATCAACATGGAACTTTTCTGTCATGGGTACAATAAAAAGTTTCTAAACACACAGAACACAAAGTACATCCAGCCAAGAATCTGGTAAGCCCAGAGGGACTTATTGCCAAAATCAAATATTAGCTTTCAAAAGAAATCTAAGTTATATGAGAAAAATTCCCTGCTCGCTGTGTTGCGGCAATCACACTTGAGCAGCACAGTGTCATCTGACACATGGCGGCAGAACTTGAAGGGTTACTGACATGTAAACGCTGGTGTTTGATTTCCTGTGTATGTTGCCTCAGCATTAAGGGCATTTTTACCCTTGCAGTTTACTAAAACACTCTGAAAAATATTCCAAGCTTCATATTAACCTTACTTGTCAACATAACAATTTTCATGAACATTATTATATTGTTGAATTCCTACTGACAACATTATAACTGTATGGGAGCTTAACTTTATAAGGAAATGTATTTTGACACTGATATCTTATTAAAGTATTCTGATCCTATTGCTGCTGCTGGCTCTTATTTCCTGTGGATTTGTCATGGGCTGCACCCATGAAAAGTGAAGTACTTATTAAAGAGTTTACAGAGAATGAATGATGGCACTGATCACATTGAGACCACGGAGGCCAGCTAATGGGAAGACTGGTAAAGGAAGGAAAGAGTATTACCAACACTTGGCATGCCTAAGCCTGAGAAGCCATACTGTCTCTTCTGAATTTCTGCGAGTATTTTTCTGTCTTCCTCAGAGTCCTTTTTTTTGTATCCTGTGGGAACCCAAGGAAAGAAGTCATAGTCTCCACCTTCAACAAACTCCATGAGGCAGTTTGAGAGTCATTCTGGTCTGTGTGTTCATGCTGTGCTTTGACTGAAGGTTCCCAAAGAGAAGGGCAACCTGTGGTCTAGAGGTCAGGAAGGACCTGACTTTAGAGATGGTCAGGCTCAAGCAGGGCCTTCCCAGGTACAAGATGGATGGGAAGAGCAAAGATGACCTCAACCAGAGACAGAACGGTGAAAACCTAGCGTTAGACAGGTGCCTGGTAGTTTCCCTATTTCAAAGGTGACTTTTCTAAGTGGCAAGCCTCTGCCTCTGGGATGTGACTCTGGGGCTGGTGGAGGGTAGGGAGAGAGCCAGCAGCACCTTTGCTCCCACTGTCAGCCCTAGAACCAACTGGTTTGATCCATAACATGGTCTCGGGTGACCTTGTTAGTCCTCAGCCGAAGCAATGCCGTTGAGTATCCATTTTACAGATGAAACAGACTTACACTAAGTGACGTATGCAAGTCCCATGGGAGAAATAGAACTCAACCCTAGTCTCAGTCAGTAGTTCTGTCTCATTCCCTGCATCTGGATAGGAGGTGTATTTTATGACAGGACCCTTTTCATTTTCAAATAGAAAAATTTCATCTATATTGTTTTAAACTTAAGTCCTCCTCCTAATTTTGTGCTTATTCATCTCATTTCTTCTCTTCCCCAATTTGGTGCCTGGACCTATGGGTTGAATTTTTTGGGCTCTGCCAGGCTCCCACCCACCTCTGCCTGCCATCTTGGACTCCCTGAAACATCACCTGTTCTGCTCTGGAGCTCTTCTGTGAATGACACATCTCCTCCCGCCTTCAGGAGCAGAGTTGCCTCAGAGCATTGGCAAGCTCAGGACTCAAGCCTGGAATAGTGCAGTCCTGGCCCCCGACAACTTCAATGGGCCTATGGGATCTTTAATGCTGTCCCGAGGCAAAGTGGCTTTAGTCACACCAAAGGCTGTGATCTTTCTCTCTAGCTGGTGGAGGCAGGAGGCTGTTCCTACCTCCTCTTGCTTCCAAATCTAGCAAGACAGGAATATACCAAAGCCATTGTTCCTGATGGATTAAAGAAACAACCTTCCTAAAATATTCAAGCACAAGACATGGGACACACACATACCATCATTGCTTCAAGCAACCCAGCAAAGATTGGCTTAAATGCTCCTGATTTCATGTTGTGTCTTTCAAATTGCAGGGAGTTTAAAAATACATATGTGCCTGCAGAGCCAGATGTACAAGGGTAGGGTCCCTGCACAGAATTGCAATTGCTGAACCCTTGGCACTGATGCTGACTCTAGACATGTTCTCCTCTAGGCAGGCAAACCCCAGTGGGTGTGACATCTCAGCATTACCCTAGCTGGCAGCCTCGGATGACAGAGTTCTATGAGAAGGGGACTTGAACCCTGACACAGTCATCAGGAAGCCCCAACAATGGAGAAGGGCCAGCCCTGCCTTTTCTGATTCATGCAGGGCAAAAGAGTCCATCCACAGTGTAGGCTCTGATGAGCAATTCAGGTCAGGGCAGTGGGTTGACTGCAGTTTTTCTGGAGATACTACGATAGACTCATTTCCTTTACAGTATGCAAGATTCCACCATCTACAGCCACCTTCTCATGGATCCCTGCCATCCTCATTTTGTGAAAATAAGATTTCTACCAGAGGCCCATATAACAGTGGACAAACTAACCTCACTCTTCTTTTCCCAAAGTGGGGATAGCCCAGGGTCAGTAAGACAGCGCTGGATGTGTTGTCTCAGATTAACTCAGGGTGCCAAAAGGGGCCTAGAAATGATGTGGCCAAAACCCAGCACTTAATTTTTCAACTTCCTCATTTTAGAGAGGTGGCAAGCACAGGGATCCAAAGTGACTTGCCAGCAGATATACAGTGAGCAGCAGGGCTAGGCAAAAGACCCGGGTCAGCATCACGGGGACAAGAGCATCTTGCATAAGTGAAAGGCATCAGTGACTTTTGCCTCTGGGGTCAGGTTTCAGTTTCTCAGGCAGCAGACAGGCCTCCTGCTTGGGGTCCCTTCTCCATCACCCCCTCACAAGTCTCCAGCCTCTTCCCTCTCACTGCCCTCAGACACCTCCTGTTCTGAAATAATCACGATCCAAGCGCCAACCCTGTTTCTTTGAACTGAGTGACCCCTGTGGGAACACATGATCTCTATAAGACCTTGAAAAAACCTAAATCAATTCCTTCGCTTGTCGACTGAACTTCCCTTGGCCCCCCCCCCCAGGACCTAGGAGAAAGGGTGCTTCCCCATCCACCTAATGTACCCACACTCACAGTGTCGTAAGATAAAACTTAGTGCAGTCATGACCCCTCTCTCCAAAAGCTTACTAGCAGTAGAGGAAACAAAACAGAAGCCATCCTGTTTAATTCAGACCACCATGTCAGATGGCATGTGCCAATGAAGGCGCCCCTGTGCTCCCAAGTCCTCAGCCAAGAGCCCCGTGGTAGGTTTGGAAAGTGTGACAGTTGCAGATGCAAGTGATCCCCAGGTGTTTTAGGGTGGACTCCAGGTCCTGTGCTGCTAGTTCACAGAGATCAGGGGAGGTCAGCCTGGGTCTCAGGAGTGGGAAACTCCTCATGGAGCTGGGGCTGAAAAGGATTGGAGGCAGAGGAAGGAAAGAGGTCATTCCAGGAGAAGTGCACCAGTGGGACAAAGGCATAAAGCCAGAAGGTTGCAGCACAAACAGCAGATCATGAGGAGCAGGCAGGGCAGGGCTGGGACAGAGGGATAGGCTAGCAGAGTAGCCTGGAAGCTCACAGAACAGGGCTTGGGTCAGAGAACCTGGATTCAAATCCCAGCTCTGTGCTTCTAGCTGTGGAAACTTGTGCCTGAAGGTCTGTCTCCCCCTACAGTAGCATGGGCATGAAAATAGTCTCCATCCATGGGGTTAAGGCTGGACATACAAATTTGGAGTTGACCATAGGTAAGCAGCACTTAAATCTATGAGCTAGGATGAAACAGGCCTCTGAGATAAGAGTGTATTCTAAGAAAAGTAGAAGCCCTGGCATACAACCTGGGGCCACTTAAGTACTGGTGAAAGTCAGAGGAGAAGGAGCCCCCAAGGAATAGGAAGAAACCCAGGAGCATATTATCCCAAAAGCCAAGAGGAGGTGCCTCAGGAAGGAGGGAGGAAGGAGGTAACTGGGCCACACGCCACACTGAAAGATAAGATGAGATTTGCTACATAAAGGTCATCATGGAACTTACCTGGCAGTTTGGGTGGGGAGCTGAGGACAGTAGCTCAACTTCAGTGGGTTGAGAAATGAGCTGGCTGTGGTGCAGACAGAGACTGTGGCAACATGCAACTCTTTCAGGAAGATTCCCTGTGAAGAGAAGCATAACGAAGCCAGAGGAAGACATAAATCAGGAGATGTGGGGGGGTCATTATTTAATATTTAATAAACTTTCATTGTAGAATAGTTTTAACTTTATTAGAAAAGTTGCAAGAATATTATAGGGTTCCCCGTACCCAGTTCCCCTGTTATTAACATTACTATGGAACATATGTCACAACTAATGAATCAGTATTGATACATTATTAATATCTAAAGCCTGCACTTACTCAGACTTCCTGAGTTTCTATCTGATTTCTTCCTTCCTCCACTTTTCTGTTCTAGGATGCTGTCCAAGGTGCATATCACATTTGACCCTCTCCTTAGTCCTGTTTTTGTGATCTTGACAGTTTGGAGAAATACAGTCAGGTGTTTTATAGAACAGCCTTCCCTCTGGACTGGTCTAGTGTTTTCCTGGTTAGGAAGAGGAACAGGTTCTGGGGAGGGAGGGCTCAGAGGTAATTGCCACTCTCATCGCCTCATTCAGGGGTACATGTGATCAGTGGGATGATCACCATTGCTGTTGACCTTGATCACTTAGCCAAGGTTGGGTTTGTTGGGTTTCTTCACTATAAAGTCACTGTTCTTTTCAGGAGATGCTAATGTTATTTTTGAAGATGAGCTATATCAGGAAACATTTGCATGGTGAAGGCGGAGGGAGAAATTGACGAAGGCAGGGAGAGAAGGGATAATTGCAGGAGAAAAGTTGTTGAAAAGGTAGGATGGGTGCTGGTGGGATCCAGCCTACTGGGCATGAGGGCGGTTGCTGCTTGGATGGAGGCACGTGCAGCTCACCATTCTAACAGCATAGCAGAGAGCAGAGTAAGATGTAGTCAGTGGAGTCTGTGGTGGGAAGGTGATGAACCACCTCCAACCTAACTGCCTCTATCCCTCAGTGATGTACAAAGCAAAACCAAGAGAAAAGGGGCAGGTTGCTCTCAGAGCTTTGAGGAGACCAAATTATAAAAAGGTGATTTGTTTTTTTTTTTGGAAAGCCAGGTTAATTCTCACTATTGGAAACTCAAATGAGATTTATGGTCATAAACAGACGCCTTGTTATCCAACATGGTTGATGTGTTTGTCTCCAGCCACATTTTTCTACTCTAATGGAGGCAGCTCGGGTGAGCAGTTGAGCTTAGCAGGTTGAGGCTCAGTCAGAAGGGTGTGTTTGAGGGAGTCAGGAATGTTCCCAAGAGAACTGCTAAGATGGGCCATGAAAACTAAGTAGCATGAGGAGGAAAGGTGAGGGGAGATGAAGAGATGATGGTGAAAAAATGGTAGGTTCTATGAACAGGAGGTACCAGGCCAAAGAATGGTCAGAATAACATCAGAGAACAGGAACCACGTAGAGAGGGAGTGGTTGTCAGAGAGGAAACTTAAAATTGAGGTTTCACTTATACTCACTATAGGACCCAGCAATACCCCTTTCGAGGTATTTATCCAAAAGAGGTGAAATTTTTAATTATATGATATGAACACACAAATGACTATTATGAATAGCAGCACCATTTGTAATTGTAATTACCAAGAATCAAAAACAATGCACATATTCTTCAACAAGAGTACAGATAAAAATGATAGTGCATCTCTGTGGTGGATTGGTCAGCAATTGACATCAAGACGCTGTTGGGCAACACATCGATGAATCCCAAGGTATTAGGTGGAGCCACAGAAGCCAGCACCCAAATGGTACCTTCTATTTAATCCATTAATGTGATATTCTAGAAAACGCAAAAATAAAGGAAAAGAAAACGGGTCATTGCTTGCCAAGGGGTGGGGTGGGAAAAAGGTCTGAATGCAAAGGGGCAATGTGAGTTATTTGGAATATTGGGATTCTTCTGTGCACTGTCTGAGGTGGTGCTTGTGAATCTGTGCCTGCATTAAATAAAATTAATAAATAAAATCCATAGCCCTGTGCACCAGAAGGAAAGATCAATAAAATCCATAGCCCTGTGCACCAGAAGGAAAGATCAATAAAATCCATAGCACTGTGCACCAGAAAAAGAATTTTACCACACATGAATTTAAGATGTTTAAAAATGAAAGCGAACTCTGAGGTTTTGGAAACAGCTGAAATAAAATGGAAAAGAAGGCGTGAGGAAGTGAGAGGTCAGGGAGTTGTGAGCGTTGCCCAGGTGGGTGTGAGAGTCAGTGAGTGTAGAGGTGGAGGAGAAATTGAAACCCCTGGAGGATGGTGACCACAGGTCATGAGGACAGCTCTGAGAAGAAACCAGGATTTGATGACAGAGTGGGAGGGAGAAAGAGGGGAAGTGATTTGGAAGCAGCAACAGAAAGCTAAGAGGACCCTCCACCTCCAGATGCTGCCTGACACCTGCCTGTGGGACAGAGAGACTAGGGCCTCTGGATCAGAGCCAGTGGGCCACATTAGGGAAGAGGTGAAGGCATGTTCAAACAAGACAGAAGGCTCTAGGTACCCAGGCCCAGGTCAGTGTCACCTGGCCCAAGTCAGACAGTGCAAGGATCTGGAGGGCAGAGAGGGCAGGAGATGGGAGGGGTGAACTCATGTGCAGGACTGTGTGGGACGAGGGCCAGGGACTGCTGACCTGGAAGGCTTGGTCTGTGCTGGCATCAGAGATGAAGAGACGCAGGAGGGAGGGTGTATCATCGGAAGGGTGTCTGGGAGGCTCAAGCCTGAAGGTTAGGGGACCACCCCTCCTACGGCCTGCAGGGGCAGGCTCAATAGGGAGACACTGACGCTTTTCCTCCAAGCTTTCCAGACCTTTCTATACCCCATGGCATCTAAGGACCCTCACATGTGTGCACTCGGAACATTTAGTAGGCTTGGGATTGCTCATTACCTTTTAATGGCAGATTTTAAAGTGACCAAGGGGCAGGTCCCTCCCTCTCCATCTTGATCTTCATTTTAAAACCTTTGGGTGGGCCCAGCACTTGTAGGAACAAAAAAGGAAGACAGATGCACTGGAGACCTGTGGCCTGAAACAAAGGACATCTCCCCACCCCTCATTAGCCTGGCAGAGGCGAGGGCAGCTGAGCGTGAACATTGACATGGTTTCGGGCCTTGCTAGAGACCAATGCAGGGCTCCAGCTGAGATTCATCTCCCAACGGGAATCATGGCTCAGACTGGGATGGGCTGGCCATGGGAAGTACCATGTGTCCACTGCTGGTGCTTAAAGTGTGGGGCACCCGCTGCACCGGCCAGCAGCCTCTGCTGTGAGGCTCAGTCATTCCCACCACCTCGCATGCCAAGGACCAGCTCAGAACATTGCTGGGCTGTGCACAGGCCCTGGGACCAGTTATGGGTTGCTCACTTTTGACTGGGGAAAATTGCAATGTTAGTGGGAAATTGACCACCGTTGCCCAGAATCCTCTTTGCCACTCATTCCCTCATGGGAGGACTTCTGACAGATGGGAAGACCTGGTCTCGGCTCAAGACTGAGGGGTCCTCCTGGTGTTCCTCAACTCATTCCAGGTAGACCCATCTCCCCACCTGAATCTGCTCTTTGTTTCTCTACAAGCACAGGTGTGGACCACGGAGCACTGGTCACAGGAGTGGCAGTTGAATAGAACATGCCCAGCAATAGCCACAAAACAGGGGCAGTCGCAGCTACTTTATATTTACTGCGCTAAGTTTCACCAGGTTTCATCTAGTCCACACAATGTCGCTACAAACTCACAGGATCATGATTATCCCCATTTGGAGATAGAAATACAGTCAATATGCAAAGGAAGTGTGTCTGCATACAGGGATGGAGTTTCTAGAAAGCATCTTAGAGGCTAGTACTCTTTAACACAATAAAATAATGATAATGTGACTCTGGACGACTTAATGGAAAAACAATACTGAGTAAAAAGGAACTGGTAATCCTACAATGTTATGGGCTAGGGAAGTACCCCAATATATTATTCCCTCTCTGGGTATCATACTTGAATAGAGTTATAGATAAATAGGAATTGATTTAAAGAAAGAAGGCCAAAATACTGAGGGGACTCTCAACTACACCACAGAAATTTGAGTAACTGAGCAAGTTTGTCCTGGAGCAAACAAGACTTGGGGGAGTTCAAAAGTCCATCTTCAATTATCTGGGGAAGTATAGGGTATAAAGTTTTTCTGGATGTATCCACAGGATAGAATTCAGCCCAGAGGTTCAGGAAAGCAGAGTAGAGTTCCACACAAGTACACTCAAGAGCAGCCTCCCTCCCCCATGATGTGCCAGGGTTTGGTTGCTCAGCATAGGAAGAAAATATCATCTTTAACCTGACCACCAACAAGAGCTACAGAGAACGAGATGTGCTGGGCATGGTGGCACACATCTGTAATCCCAGCAATTTGGGAAACTGAGGAAGGAGATTACAGGTTAAAGGCCAGCTTCAGCAATTTAGCAAGACCCTAAACAACTTAGCAAGACCCTGTCTTAAAATAAAAAAGGGCTGGGGATGGGTTAAATCCTCCCCACCACCACCACCAAAAAACAACAGAGCAGGATGCCCTGAGGGTCTCTGGCAAAGGTAAAAACTATCATTTCGAACCAATGATAGTAAGGTCTTCCTGTAGATAAGGCCTGGCCATGAAAGATGGAAGGTCCTAGGGGACCCAGGATGAACAGAAGGGAACTACCACTGTCCCTTACATGCAAGCAGAAGAAACTGTACAAATTTGGTCCATTTAGATTATAAAATGTTTTTCTTAATATGGGCTTAGAAAGCACAGTCTCTTAAGAATTTTTCTCTTTTGAAGATATTGTGGGGTCACATCTAAAGTCAGGAAGCAATAAAACCCACTTGAGTCAGCCTGCCCTTGAAACCCCAGCAGGAAGTTTTGCCCACACTGGAGGCTGACACCCACCTCTCAGTGAGTCCCCCTGCAGGGACGGAACCACTGTGACTTCCTGGGACCAGCATCAGATGGAATACTTAGCTTACATCCAGAGGTCCCCTCGTGAAGAAGTGTAACAAGGCTTTAAACACAACTGGACTCCGCTCAGCAGGACACTCACTTCCTGAGGGGAAATGGACACAAATTCCTGAGGAAACACACCAGCCACAGCTCCTGACTCCTAGTTTTCAGAGACATGTGATCATTCTGAAATGATCCAGTAGCACTGCTACCCACATTCCAGGATAGATCTGATGTTGATAGTATGTACCTCCCAAAAAACCCATAACCCCAGTCTAGTCTTGAGAAAAGCTTCAGACAAATCCCAACTGAGGGATGTTCTACAAAATAATCTTACCACATCTCAAGACTGTCAAGGTTTTTTGTTTTGTTTTGTTTAATTTTTATTTTTACAGACTTCATTTTGATTCACTGCACACATATGGGGTACAAATTTTCATTTCTATGGTTGTGTTTGATGTATATTCATATCATTCTTGTTAATCATACATAGGGTTCATAGGGTAATGATGTCTGTCTCACTCCACCGTTTTTTCATACTGCGACCCCCTCTCCCTCTCATTTCCCCCTACGTAATCTAAAGTTCCTCCATTCTTCTCTCACCCCCCACCTGGTGACCCACAAGTATTCTGTGAACTGCCACTGATTAAAAGAGGTGCAGCCTGTGAATTCATTGTTACTTGATAAATTCCGGCATTGTGGAAAGACACAAATGTGTCTTGTCTGTTAGTGACAGTGCACTCAATGGTAAACAATAAACAAGTTGTAAAATAAAATAAAATAAAAAACTGTCAAGTTTTTTGGTCAAGATCCAAAGGACAGTCAAGGTCACCAAAAACAAGTGAATTTGGGACACTGTCTCAGTCAAGAGAAGCCTGAGGAGACATGACATTTAAATGTGATGTGGTTTCCTGGGCTGCTATAACAGAAAGCAAACATTTGTAAAATCTAAGAAGTTTGAATAAAGCGTAGGCTTTGGTTTAAAATGATGTATAAATCGTGGTTCATTAGTTTTAACCATTAATAGGGGAAACTGGGAGTGCGGCATATGCTGACTCTCTCTATTATCTCTGCAATTTTCCTGTGAATGTAAAACTCCACTAAAAAACTTCCAGCTTGTTTTTTTAAAAAATGATACCAGATGAAAACAAAGACAGATAGTAGGGAAAATGTACTGCAAAGAAAAGTGTACATCAATGAGTCGATCTAAGTGAACAGACTGATAATAACTGTGGAGTTTTAAATAAATATAATCTCAGCACCTCAGGAGGCTGAGACAGGAGGATTGTGAATTCAAAACCAGCCTCAGCAACTTAGGGAGGCCCTCAGCAACTTAGTGAGATCCTGTCTCTAAATAAAATACAAAGAAGGGCTGGGGATATGGCTCAGTGGTTAAGCATCCCTGGGTTCAATACCTGGTATGAAGAAAGGAAAGGGAAGGGAAGGGAAGGGAAGGGAAGGGAAGGGAAGGGAAGGGAAGGGAAGGGAAGGGAAGGGAGGACAGAAAGAAGGAAAGGAAAGGAAAGGAAAGGAAAGGAAAGGAAAGGAAAGGAAAGGAAAGGAAAGGAAAGGAAGAAAGAAATAAGGAAGAAAGGTAGGGAGGGAAGGAGGGAGGGAAGGAAGGAAGAAAACAGTAGTAAAATGGGAAGAGGCAAATGGAATCAGGTGGCATGTAGTCTTTGAATTTTCTAAAAGTGGTAAATGTACTAATTTGTATTCGACTTAAATAAATCAAGGATGCTTATTGTAATTAATCACTAGAAGAATTATAAAATAATATATAATGAAAAATCTAACAGGAGGGATATGAAAACTTTAAAGAATACATGACTATATCAGAAGAGGGCAACAAGGGAGAAACAAATGCACTTGGAATAAGTGGGACAATTAGAAGTCAAATATTTAAATCTAAGTCTAAATTAGTAATTACATAAAATATAAATGGGTTAGCTATTTATCATTTCTGATAATGACAAATCTTATCAGACCAGTTAGGAAATAAATGTAGGTTTCATAGGAGTTATCACTTATAAATAAGGATATAGACAAAGGATGCAAAAAGATCAGCAAATGCTAATCAAAGAAAGGGCTGGTGTAGCAGATTTATATCAAATAGGCAGACTTTAAAGAAGAAGCATTAACTAAGATAAGTAACAGTATTTCATAATAATGAGTCAATATGATACTAAGGTATTATAATCCTTTATTTGTGTGCACTTAATAATCCTCAAAAATTGATACTACCACAAAGAAAAATAAAAAATCTATAATCATAATAGGAGATTTGAATATACCTCACTCACGACTGGTAGAATGAGCAGGAAAAAATAAAAATCAAGAAAATGAAAAGATACCCCAGAAGATAAGAGAAAATATCTGCAAACCAAGTATCTGATATGGGACTAATAACCAGGATATATAAAGAACACCTCCACAATTCAAAGGAAAATAACCCAATTAAAAGTAACCAAATTAAAAATAGGTTGAAGCTTTGAATGGACATTTCTCCAAAGAAGATATACAAATGGATCATAAATATATAAAAAGATGCTCAATATCATAGTCACTAAGGAAATGCATATTGAAACCACAATAAGATACCATTTCATATACCACTGGCACTGGCATGACTAAAATCTAAGAGATGGGCAATGACAAGTGTTGGGGGATGTGGAGAATCTTGAACCCTTGTGCATTGCCGGCAGGGTCGTAAGGTGGTGCAGGCCCTTGGAAAACAGTCTTGCAATTCCTCGAAAAGTTAAACATAGAACTTCCATGTAATTCTACAATTCCACTTACAGGAATATACCTGAAAAAATTGAAAACATATATCCACATAAAAACTTTATACACAAATGTTTATAACAGCATTTTTCATAAATGCCAAAAGTATAAACAAACCAAATATCCATCTGCTGAAGAATGAATAAGATGTGGTATATCCACATAAGAGAATATTACTCAGTCATGTAAAATAAGAAGTACTGATACATGCAACAACCTGGAACCTTGAAAACAGTAAGTGAAAGATAACACACACATTATATGATTCCACTTACATGAAAAGTTTAAAATAAATAAATCTCTAGTTACAGAAAGCAAATGGGTGGTTGCCAAGGGCTAAACAAAGGGAAAAATTAGGAGGGTTTCTCTTTGGGTTTATGAAAATGTTCTGGAGTTAGAAAATGGTTGCATAATTTTTTTACTATATTAACCATCACTGGATTGTACATTTTAAATGGTAAATATTATGGAATGTGAATTATATCTTTATAAAAATAAAGTAGATAAGAATATGAAAAAATTGAAGTACACGTTTAAGAGGTAAGACCTAATTGATAAATTCCTTGCCCAACAACTACAGCATAGGCATTTCTTCCAGGTACACATGAGGGAATTTACTCAAATTACCATGTCATAGGCCATACAACCAGTACTAAGCAAAATGTAACACATTCAAAGGTTTCAAGGGACTGGGAATATATCCCAACCATAGGTGAAATTAAGCTAGAAAATAACAACCTAATATAAGTTTAAGAATCACCAAGTATTGAACTGAAGCAATACATTTCTAAATAACCCATGGATCAAAAAAATTTAGAAATTAGAACATGTTTTAAGTGTTAAAGAAAGCCAAGTAGCAAAGCTGGTATTCAGTTCAAGTCAGGCTTAAAGGAAACATTACAGCCTTAAATGGGAAAATTGGAAAAGAAGAAAGGGTGAAAAACAATGATGTATTTATATCAGGAAGTTGGAAAGCAAAGAGCAATTAAACTTTATAGATAAAAAAGCAAAGAAATAATAAAGGAGGAAAACTTAATGAAATCAAAAAATAAAAAACGGAGAAAATCAATGAAGTTTATTCTTTGAAAATATTAATTTTTGAAAATATTAATAAAATAATAAATACCCAGTAAAATTTATTAAGACAAGAGAGAGATGACACAAATTACTAATATCAGGAATTTAACTTTATACCATTAAACTAGGTGAAATAAACTAGTTCTTTGAAAAACCAAACTTATGAAGACTGACATAAGAAGAAATAGAATATATAGATTGTATTTATTGTAGGAAATATATAGTATTTATTGAGGAACTAAAATTTTTTAATAAAATTTTTCCAGTGAGGAAAGACATTTGGTAAAATTTATAATGTATTATGTATAAAACACTTAACACTCCAGGGATAGAGTGTAGCTTTCTCAATTTGATTAAAACTTGCACCAAAGTGCCAGATGGATTCACCATTCAATTCTCTCAAATATTTGAGGAATATTACTCTATTTCAAATTAGAGAATAAAAAGAGGGAATATTTTGAACTCATTTATGAAGCCAACATACTCAGTTCCAATGCTTGTCACACACGAGGGCAAAAACCTTACAGATCAGTCTCTCGCAAATATCAATTCAAATATCTTCAACAAAAATATTACCAAATCAAATCCAGTATTCAGAATAGACTTGCAAAGTCTAATATTGAAAAGGACTCTGCTTTGTGAGCAAACTGAATTTATTGCAGCAATACAAAGTCAGTTTAACATGGAACAATTATTCAGTGTAATTTACCATGTTAACAAAATAAAGAAAACTTCCAACTCAATTGACGTAGGGCATGCATTTGATAAAATTTGTAGAGTATTATTTAAAAAAAAAACCACTCTAAACACACTCAGAATAAAGAGTAGCTTCCTCAATCCAATAAAGATTACTAATTAAAACCTTACACCAAACATCTTACTTAATGGTGTTCTCAGTGTTCCCAAGATAATCAGGACAAGGATGCCAACTATCACCAACATTAAAAGAGATGAGGGACTGGGGCTGTGGCTCAGCATGTGTGAGGCACTGGGTTTGATCCTCAGCACCACATATAAATAAATAAATAAAATAAAGGTCCATCTACAACTAAAAAATAATTAATTAAAAAAAAAAAGAAATAGGGAAAACCAAATTCAGTTTCTCCTGCTCTACTCTCACAGTCACTTACCACAACACTCTGACACCAGCTGTGCAGGGGCTTTCCCCACACACCAACCAAACAGTTCCCCAGAAGTCACCAACTGAATGTCCCATAATTCATTTCTGACCTCATCTGCTGGAGATAACATCATGTCCCACAGGTTGAGGTTCCACAAATCTGCTCCCACTTCAGATGCTAATTCCAGTAATAGTTTTCACATACACTTCTGACCAACTGGTGATAAATTGGGGATTCTCACAAACCCCTTCTTAGGTTTGATTCATTTGCTAGAACATCTCACAGAACTCAAACTTATTTTTACGTTTACCCACTTATTGTAAAGGATAATACAAAGGATATGGATGAACAGCCAAAGGAAAGAGATACATAGGAAAATGTATAGGGGAAGGGGTGTGGAGTTTCCATGCCTTCTCTAGGCAAGTCACCCTTCAGAAACCTCAATATATTCAGTTATCTAGAAGCTTCCTGAACCTTATCTTTCAGGATTTTAGGTAGTCTATTTTACTTCAGAATGATTGATTAATTCATTGACCACTGGTGATCAAATCAACCTTCAGCCCCTTCCCCTCCCTAGAGGTTGGAGATAGAACTGAAAGTCCTTACCATCTAAACCTGTCTTATTCTTTCTGATGATCAGTCTCCATCCTGAAGCTATCTAAGGGACCCCCAGCAATCAGTCATCTCATTAGCATGAGAAAGACTCTCATTACTCTGAAGATTTCAAGAGTTTTAGAAATTGTCAGGAGAGAGGGATGAACACCAAATATGAATTTCACATTATCACAAACATATTAGAGAAACTAATCAGTACAATAAGACAAGAAATAAAAAAGCATGAGGATTAGAAAAGGGGGGAAGGACTGTCATTATTTGCAGTCTACATGACCGTATGTATAGAAAATGCAATAAGATCTTCAAATAATCCATTATGATCTATTAATGAATTTAGCAAGATTGATGAATTCAAAAATATCATACAAAAACAACTCTGATTATATATACCAACAATTGATTAGTTACATTTTAAAGATGCCATGTATTAAATTAATAAAAGGAATACATCTAAAAGATGTACAGGACTGGGGTTGTGGCTCAGTGGTAGAGTGCTTGCCTAGCATGAGTGAGGCACTGGGTTCAATTCTCAGCACCACATATAAATAAATGAATAAAATAAAGGTCTATCAACATCTAAAAAAATATTTTAAAAAAATAAAAGATGTACAAGAATGCTAAATACATAGCTTCAAAAAATATTGAGAAAAATAAAATACCAAGATACAGGAAGAACTATCCCATGTTCATGGATTGGAAAAGTTGGTATGTCTATGATGCTATCCTCAAATTTAGCTATATATTAAGTGCAACCCCAATAAAAATACTAGTGATTTGGCTTGTATTTACATAGGCTTTTATTTGTAAAAACTTTGTTTTAAAATTGATTTGGAAATACTAAGAGTCAAGGTTATCAAAACTTACACTGTTGGATATCAAAACTTATTTTAAAATCACAATTATTCTGACTTTGGTATTGTGGAAGGATGGATGAACTAGTAGAATCAAACAGCCCAGAAATTGGCCCACACTTTTTATGACAAAGAGAATACTGTAGAGTAATGACAAAAGGACAATCTTTTCAATAAATGTACTGAGTCAACAGGATATGCATCCTGGAAAAAACTACCTTTGTCTCTCACTTTTACACTAAGAATGAGATTTCCAGGTCAAACAATGTAAAAGATAAAGCTTCTAGAAGATAAAATATCTTCATGACCCCAAAATAGGCAAGACTTCTTGAATATGAAAAGACAGTTCACAAAATGAGAGAGAATATTTGCAGTATTTATGTCTGACAAAGGACACATATCAAGGATAAAAACCTCAAATCAACCAAAAAAGCTCAGTGGAAAAATGAGCATGAGACTTAAATGGACACTTCACAAAAGTTTTTATGGCCATAGAAAGAATACATAATGGTGCTTAAACTCAGTAGTCATTAGTAGAAAGAAAATTAAAACCACATTGAGAAACCACTTACCAGAATGGTTCAAGTTGAAAAGTCTGTCAATACCAAGTACTTGGAGGACATGAAACAACTGGAGCGCTCATACACT
>JAJEJO010046589.1:0-13882 GCA_020662805.1 Glaucomys volans
CTCAGGAAAGAAAATGCTGTGTCCTGTTTAACTTCCGCCCGGCTTCCCCAGTCCGCGGGGCCCACGCTGGGGGTTGACACTGGGGGTCGCAGGGCCTGGTGCGCACCTGTGCTGGGAGGTGGATCACAGGTGTCCCCTGCCATGCCGGGGTCCACCCTCTGCTGAGAGCCGCCAGTCAGCTGTCCGCCCCATGCCAGCAGGATTCTTGGGGAAACATCAGGGTAAAGTTGAAAACATCCAGGGACAGACGCAGAGAGAGCGGAGCTGGACCCCATGACAGAGGAACTCGGTTCCGATGGGGCAGAAAAAGACACCTGGCCTGGGCGGGACCCAGACCCCCTGGGAAGCCCACCGCAGGGTGAGCAGCAAACCAAAGCTCAGACAAAGGAAGCTCCTCGGGTGGACACCGGGCTTTGAGCCGGGACGAGGTCCCAGCCTGCCTGTCCAGCTCACCATCGGCCTGGCTGCCGGGCGAGGTCCCCAGGTCTCCAGGTTCCCGCCAAGCGGAGAAAGGGCTCCTTGGACTCAGGACTGATGGGGGCGTCGAACCAGCGAGATGGCATCGCCCATGGAGGAGCCGGCCGAGTTTTCGGTCACTTTTTAAATAAATAAATAAACACACACACACACACACACACACACACACACACACACACACTTCTCTCTCGCACACACACACATGAATGACCAGGACGAGTATTTATATATAATACAATATAACACAATTTAGATGCTTGCCCAATTTCTGATATGCATCATATATAAACACACCTCATATACAGTCAGGCAGGGCGCAGCTTCCTTCTCGGTTATGTCATGCCTTTCCCTAATTGATAAATAATTCAGACCTATTACAACGTGGCATTCTGTTATATGTTCCATCTGCAGTTCTGCCCAGCTGGTGTCTTGGAAAGGCTTGTTACCTGTTTACACACACACACACACACACACACACACACACACACAATTTTTCTGTTCTTTTTGGGTTTAATCAAGATGGAGCTCTCCCGCCCCCTAGTGGTCCTCGGGGTAATTTTTCTGTTTGAATCTGCAGAGCTCCTCACCCTGTAGGTGGAGCCCAGGGGGGTTTCCTGGGGTTTGTGAATATGTGTGCACAATGTGCCTATGCGTGCATATGGGAGCGTGTGGGATTCTGTTACTGTAACAGAATCCAAGTGTTGGGGATGGTGTGGAGAAAAGGGAGCCCTGGTCCATACTGGGGGGAAGGCTGGCGCCTCTTGTGGAAAACAGCATGGGGCTCCTAAAGAATGAACCTCCCTGTGACACAGCAATCCCACTTCCAGATACTCACCCAAAGCACTGAGGGCAGGCTCTGGGGATGTCCGCCCTGTGTTCCTCCCACCGCCACACACAGCAGCCAAGATGCAGAAACACCTAACTGTCCACCGGCAGATGAAAGGACAGGGAGAACTTGGCCCATGCCAACCTCAGAATGCTATCCAGCCTGCGAAAGGAAGGAAGTCCTGTCATCTGCAATAACGTGGATGGACCCAGAGGGCATCATGTGAAGCACAGTGAGCCAGACACAGAAAGAAAACAAAGACCATAGGTGGAGTCCACTCACTCGGAGCAGAGAGTGGACCAGCGGGACCAGAGGATGGGCTGGGGACCAGCAGATGAGGCCAAAGGCTGCGGAGTCTCAGTTTTCCAAGATGAATGAGCTCTGGGGAGCTTCACAGGAGGCTATGGGTCCGATTCTGCCCAGTGGTCCTGAGGCTTGCGGAGTGTGGATCCCAGTGCCTTCCACCACCTGCACCCCGAATGGCAGCCACGTACGTGGACGCACGTCAGCGATCTTGCCTGTGGAGATTAAGTCACAACGTGCCCACATGCCAAGTCATCCGCTGGGCATGTTAAATGCACACATTTTACAATGTCCAAAGCGAAGGAACGGCCAGTGCCTATGGTTTAGCCAGGAGGGATGGATTCCACTCTGCTCCACAAATGGATAAACCTGTGGTTTGTGAGGAGGGCACTGCCCCCTGCACTGTTTCTGTTATTTCCCAGCATCGAAGACCACCTTTTTCACCATTGCAATGGCTATAATTGTCACCACATGGAGATTATTTAGAAATAAGACCACAATGCTGGAATATAACATCCTTAAAAAATTCCATGTATTTCTAGTAAATAGAATCAAGAAGGCCAGAAAGAAAATCATAGGACCATGAATGTGTATCTCATCAACCCCCAAATTACCATTTCAGCCTTTGGAAATGATCCCATTGCCTCACTGCTAAATACTGTAATTTGCTAATTGCTAAGTAGAATAAAATGAATTTTTTAGTATTTATGAGTTCTGAAAATACACAAATTCTAAGTTAAACAATAACTTCCACATTTTTAGTTCTAGAGACAGTTTTATATTTTAAATCATGGTTAAAAAAAAGCAAAACTCATGGGTGAGGTGTATTGGCACCTGTAGGGAATCAAAACTTAATAGCTACAGGTGTTCTTGCAAACAAGACACCCTGTAGTTCTTGGTGAAATCTGCCCGCAAACGGGATTTTCTACCAAGAGAGAAATTAGGAGTTTTAACTACAGGTGCTCTTACAAACTAGGGACTTTGTAGTCCTTGGTGGGAATTGCCTGCAAACAGGACTTTCTGTCAAGAGGTCAGAAACAGAGAGAACATTGCTTGCAAACAAGAATGTTTCTCTGGCCCTGAGAAAGGACAGAGCTTAAAATGTTTGAGTCTAGGTTAGATTAAGATGTAGTTCAAGGAGTGGTTATCTGGCGGTTGTGCATTGGCCCTAGCCCTTGCTGTTGGTGATTTGCCTGCTTTGCCTGGGAATTCATTGCTGTTGGCTTTTTGCCTTCTTTGTCTGTAGGGAGAAAGAGATAGAAGAATGATAGAAGGATGAATAATAATGGAGAAGTATATAGAAGGATGGAGAAGGATAATAATGATGGAGAATAAAAGATGATTGCATGCTGACCTGTGTCAGAGATCTCCTTCCCTCTCTCCCTCCATCCCTCTCCTTCTTTTCCCTTATTTCCCTATATCTGGTGTAGTTGGCAGAATCAATGCCAAAAGGGTAAGCACCCCAGGATTTAAATAATAAAAGGGGAACTTTTAAAGTAATAATAATAATAATAATAATATGTAAAATACTAAAAGTTATCAGGTTGGGTTTCGCCACGGTAAGAAAAGGGGGACTTCCAAAATTATAACAATAATAATAATAATAATAAATAGAACAATATGGAATGAAAAGAGAAAAGGTTTATAAGTAAAGGTTTGTGCAAGTGAAAGTTTTGAGTAAGTGAAAGAGGGTCTGAATAAGTGTTAAAAGAGGTCTGAGTAAGTAAAAAAGAATCTGTGTAGGTGATAGGAAGTAAAGGATAAATTTCACAAACTTTGTGTTTGTGATTAAATTGGCTGTAATTAACACAGATTTATGTAAACTTTAATGTACTGATATAAAACAAAACCTAAAATGTTGATATGCCCCATCAAGATAATTTTTCTTCTATTTGTCAGGTTTTATTACTTGGGAAAACTGAGTTCTAAAAAATTAAGAAGTGTTCCTGTTCTAAAATCTCAAATAAATACTAAATTACCCTAAACATCAGTTCTCTTAAATTCTATTCCTAAAAGAAATCAATCTTAAAATTTGGGGTTTTTTACAAATATGGTTAATCAACAGATGTTAAAATATCATACTATACTTCATAGCCTAATTTTTCTAAAAACTCAATTTAGTCAACATCAAAATAATTGTGCTATTACTCCTTTAAATATGTTAAGTGTGTTTATATTTTCTAGGTATACAAACTTCTAAAACAAAACATTTTAAACAGTATCTTTAGCTACTATTCTCCAAACTAAGCTTATCTGTAATAATAATCTTTAAACTTATATTAATAGTTAACTTTATTAAAGTTTACCTATATCATTTTATATAATTTATCAATAAGATATATAATGTCCTCTTACATTGAGGTAACATTTTAAATACATAATTTTTACAGTACAAAGAGAACATAATCTATTTAAAAGTCTATATTATAAAACATAAAAACATCTTGCTACTTTAACATACAAAAGAGAAGTTAAAAGTTCTCTCATTCTTTAATCTATATTTTAAACTTAATAATATATAATATTAGCTAATACTTATTTAAACTCTAAAAGCAACATATGTAAATGTCACAAGATAATATAACTTTTAGAAAAGAACATTAAAAATACTACTACTAATAATAATAATAAGGAGAACAATAATACCCAAAATTAAGAGTCACTAATGACTTTTTAGCTGTAAATAATCTTTCATAAAAAAGCCCAGGATGTCTAACTACTGTAGCAATGCCCTGCATGGAAAAGCTCTGTGTGAAGTCTTATCCACCCTGACCTTGATCTCAAGCACACAGCTCCTGGGAAAAAGAAATTCTTTTACTAAACAGCAACAATGTTTCCCCAGCTCCACTTCTGCAGTTCCTGCCTGCCTTGCAGCAACTTTAAACAGTGAACTTTCTTCAGAGCTACACAGAGCTCCTAATATTACACATAGCAATGATGACAAACTGCATAGATGTCCTAGTTTCTATAACTTTCCTAAATACAGAAAGTAAAGCTTACTTAATTTTTAACTTACTAATAAATAAATAAATACAATATACACAGGTAAATAAATATATAAAATGTATACAAGTAAAAGTTCATAACATAACTTTTTAAACTTTTAAATCTTTATTTTATAGTCATCCTTTAACCCTCACTGGACCTATAAACTTAATCAAGCTGTTAATGACACAAAAAGCAAGATTGGCTTCAAAACAAAAATGATTTATCTAAGATTTATAAGGAGCCCTGCCTCAACTAAACTAAGGCTCTGCCTCTACCTTTAAAAATTTTCTAAAAAGTTTCAATATTAAATACATAGCAAATTTACCCTACAATCCCAAAGGCCAAGAAATCATTAAATGAGCTAATAAAATACTCAAACTCCAGTTTAAAAAAGAGGGGGAAAATACACCCCTGCATTTTACTTTAAATTTGACCATGCGAGTCCTTTCTACATTAAATTTTCTCACCTTTGAGGATAAAGGTCTCTCTCCTATTCATAAGCACTGGGGTGCTCTAATGCCACCCCGAGGGACCCACTAACTAACACATGACATGGTCCACACCCATTGCTAACCCAAGGCAGAGGATTTGCTTGTTTCTTTCCAGAAACTACAAAAAAGCCTCTGAGGTTACCGGCCAAGAACATTCGTCCTCATGTCCAGGCCCCCGACTCAACAGATGGAGAATTTGTCGCTGAATGACCAGCACCCCCCTGGTGATGGACCACACCTGGGGAGACATCAAAAGCCTTAAAAATCAAGCAACAGCTATGGCTCCTGACCCAGATCCAGGAGCCGGGACTTTATTTCTCTTAGTGTGTGCTGTTACTGCTGCTAACTCAAGTGTTGCTCATGCGGCACCCACTCCTTTAGATGCTACTATGGCAACAGCAAAAGGACGTGGACCCTCAGTGAGCTACAGATGTGCAGAACCTGCAGCAGACGGTAGCCTGGCTTGGAGATCAAGTGACACTTTTGTCCACACAAAGTGTCTTAAAATGTGACTAGGATTCTTCTCCTTTTTACATGACTCCTGTGTTTTATAATATTAGTGACTCTTGGGATAAAGTTCAAAAACAATTACATGGACATCAAAATTTAACTGAAAATTATAAAATTAAAAAAAAACTATAATAGATACATTTAATAAAACGTTGCCCGATATTGTGGGGTCTGATATCGTTCAAGGACTTCTACTAATATTGTTAATTTTAATCCATTGGGTCATATTTCTACTGTGTTGTCTATTTCATTGGGTAATGTTATAATAATTTTTTCTTATTTGTTTTGTTTTATATATAGACTTCTGCTGCTAAAAGAAACAACAGCAATTGAGCAAAAGGGCTTCTCAAATCGCTTCACTTTGGCATTTTTTCTAAATCAGAGGGGAGGAGAAGCAGGCAATCAAAACTTAATAGCTACAGGTGTTCTTGCAAACAAGACACCTTGTAGTCCTAGGTGGACTCTGCCAGCAAATGGGATTTTCTACCAAGAGAGAAATCAGGAGTTTTAACTACAGGTGCTCTTACAAACTAGGGACTTTGTAGTCCTTGGTGGGAATTGCCTGCACACAGGATTTTCTGCCAAGAGCTCAGAAACAGAGAGAACATGGCTTGCAAACAAGAATGTTTCTCTGGTCCTGAGAAAGGACAGAGCTCAAAATGTTTGAGTCTAGGTTAGATTAAGATGTAGTTCAAGGAGTGGTTATCTGGCTGTTGCTCATTGGCCCTAGCTGTTGCTGTTGGTGATTTGCCTGCTTTGCCTGGGAAATCATTGCTGTTGGCTTTTTGCCTTCTTTGTCTATAGGGAGAAAGAGATAGAAGAATGATAGAAGGATGACTAATAATGGAGAAGGATATAGAAGGATGGAGAAGGATAATAATGATGGAGAATAAAAGATGATTGCATGCTGACCTGTGTTTGAGATCTCCTTCCCTCTCTCCCTCTCTCCCTCTCCTTCTTTTCCCTTATTTCCCTACAGGCACCCACCTGTGATCCCAGGTGCTCAGGAAGCTGAGGGAGGAGGAGGCAAGTTTGAGGCCAGGTGAGCAACATGAGATCCTGTCTCAAAATACGAAGCACTGGGGCTGCAGCTCAGGGGTAGAGCACTCCTGGGTTAAATCCCCAGTACCAAGGAGGAGGAGGAGGAAGAGGAGGGAAATCATTCATGGAAAAATTAAGACCTTCCCATTCTTTTGTCAAAGGATTTTCTGGAGATACGATTAGAGACTGAAATGGCCCATCTTACTTCCTGGGGATGCTGAGGAGTCCCTGGTGGCATGAGGCAACAGAGGTGTGCAAAATGTCACCCTGGATGCTCCTAATCAAACACTCGCATGATACAAGGAGTGCGGTGACCGTGCACATAATAACTTGGAGCATTTCTGTCACCTAATGAGCACCATGAGATCGGCTGGTCTGCCACTGGGTCAAGTGAAGAAAGACAAAGCTCAGATTTTCATCCTTGGGAATTCAGAGATTCACATTATGTGTTCAGATTCACATACCTGACCTGAGGCTTCCCTGTGTGGCCTGCAGAGATTCATCTTCTGTAGCCACAGGGCTGAGACTGCTGAAAACCAAACCCAGAGTCTCATCCTGCAAGTTGCTGGATTTCAAAGCAACTTGAATTCCCAGCTTCACAGGATGTCTACTTGCCTACTGTTCAACTGCGGGCACTAAATGGGAAGGAATGGGACCCAGAAAGTTGGAATGGTGACCTATGGGAAGACTGTGATGAGGCTGAGGACACTGAGTCCCCCACTTCTGCTGAGCCTTCTTGGCCAGTAGCAGCAGCCTCTCCATCCCCCTCTGCGGAGGCCACCCCTGCATGTCTGAGGAGCCTGTAGTGGCCTCCCAGGGCCTTTGCCTTGCCAGACAGGGCTCTTCTCCTCAGGACCCAGAGCTCCTTGCCTCTGGACCCATGTTATCATTTGGATCTGGAGTGCCCCCAACAGCTCATGTGTGGAGGTTTACTCCCCAGCTGGTGGCACTGTTGGAGGTGAAGGAGACTTTAGAGTGGGGCATAATTAAAGCAGGCGGGTCCTCTTTCTGCTTCCTGGCCCCCTTGAGGTGAGCAGCTTTGCTCTACCACACCCTCCCCACCATGATGATGTGCCTCAACCCAGGCCCTAAACAATGGAGTCAGCGTGACCATGGCCTCCTTCTGAGTTGATGTCCATGTCTTGGAGCCAGAGAGAGGGGGTGTGCGTGGCATTGTGGGTAGACTGGAGGACAATTATTGTAACCTGGAGAGTGGCTGAGTTTCCCTAATTAAAAAGCATTCTTGGCAATGATCAGGTACATGTACCTTAATAAATGCTGGCAAGGTTGTGGGAATAAAGGAACACTTGCACATGGTTGGTGGGACTGCAGACTAGTCCAGCCACTCTGGCCAGAAGGTTGCAGATTCCTCAAAAGACTGGGATGGAACCAGCAGCTCTCCCAATTTTTCCAAAAGATCTGAAATTGGCATCCTACAGCAATATGACCACCTCAATGTTCATAGCAGCACAATTCACAGTAGCCAAATTGTGGAATCAACCCAGATTTCCATTGATAAGTGAATGGATTAAGATACACGTGCACATGATGGGGTTTTTAGCCAGGACCTGTGTGGATGAGAGAAGGATTGATGGCTGGAGGATGATGTTGGCTAGAAGTCAATCAATTACTCATAAACTTATCTAATCAATAAACACACAAGAGCCAATACTTTTTAAATGAGAGGGGTCATGATGGATCAGGACATACCAGCTCTGGCCTCTAACATGGACTGGCCCACCACTCCTTTATTTATAGTTAGACAGGTAAAGGGGCCCAGACTGGGAGGGGATCCTTCTGTGATGAACAGGATGGGGTGGAGTTAGGGGAGCCATTTTGCTCAGGGGGACTATCATATAACCAGACGGGGAACCACTCCCTCACAGGGCCACATACCCCCAGCAATCTGGGACAGTCCTCCATGGCTGCCAGTTCCTGGAGTCAGGCCTCAGTGTCCCATGGCTCAGCCACCTCTGATTCTGCTAGGTAAGGATGGCTTCACACACACACACACACACACACACACACACACACACCACACACCACAATGGAGTTCTACTCATCCATGAAGATGAATAAAGTGATGGCATTTGCTGGTAACTGGATGGAAATAGAAACTATCACGCTAAGTGAAGGAAGGCAAAGTCAGAAACTCAATTCATGGAAGCTAGGATAAAATAAAGGAAAGAGGGAGGGAAGGATAGGATAACATAAAGACAAAGGGAAGATTAGTGATGTCAAAGATGGAGATGGAGAGACAGAGTGGAGGAATGGGAGAGGGGAGACGATGCAGAATGAATTCTTAAAAATCCTGCTGTGTGCATATATAAATATAAAGCATAGTTCAGCTTTACCCATAGGTGAGCAGGTTAGAGGACGACAGTGACCAGCAGGATCCTGCCTGGAGGAGGGCAGGATGGAGGCCCAAAGCCAGGTCAAGGTGGAGAGTTCAGGGAAGCAGGAGTAGGATTGGACCAACAGGAGTGTCGTGAAGGGGTGACGTGGGGTCTGGGCCTTGCTGGGGGGCACACAGCACATGGCCTTGAGTCCTGGAGGGATCAATGTCCCTGAGAGCTCAGGGCCTTTGTCCTTGAAGAAACGTGGCCCCTGGGCTTCCTCTCTCCTGGGCATGAGATCGGGGTGTGGGGAGATTCTCGAGTCTCAACCCTGCAGAAGTTGAGCCCACCTGGACTCATGAGGACACCACAGCTGACACTGGGGAACCCTCCCCACCCCTGTCTCCATCAGACCCCACCCCTTTCTCCATCAGACCCCACCTTGCCTCCCCCAGGACCTTAGGGGGCACCTCCCCATCCAGCTCAGCTGGGAGCCCACCTGGAGCCCAAAGCTCCCACCAGCCATTCCCTCAGCTGTGGCCCTAAGAAGGCTCATTTCCTTCCTTCCAAGCCATGGGCTCCTTATCCATCTCCTCTTCAGGGGCTCATCCCTTCCAAGGAGGCCATTATGTCCTTAGGAGCCCTGGGACAGAGCTGGCTCCTCAGCTGCCTCCCCAGTGTGAGCAGGTGTCCTGGGCTGTCAGAGGAGGCCACTGTGGAATCAGAGTCCAGCGGGTGCTTCCCACCTGGCAGCCCAAGACCTGATGGAAAAGGGGAGAGGGACATGGGTCCACTGAAACGCAGCAGCTCCTCGGGGCTCCAGGGAAGGACCCGAGGGCCATGGACTCGAAGAAAGCCCAGTTCTGGGTCCTGGGGAGGTGAGGGCTTCCAGGAGCAGACAGTGAGGAGAGGTGGGGCAGCCCACAGAGGTCAGAGAGGGGGCTTCCAGACCACCCTTCCTGAGCCACGGAGCCTGGTTCTGTGTGTGTGGGCCCTGGGAGGCTCTCTAGCACCCCAGACAGGAATCCAGCACGACCCCAGAACCACCATGGAGCCCCAGAACCACCCACCGAGGTTGGCACAGCTGTCTAGGTGCACTGGCCTCTGTTGGCATGGGAGCTGTCAGATCAGAATGGGGCTCTCTGAGCATCAGGAGGCCATGGCACACCTCCTGCCCTGAGCCACACATCCCTTTAGGGCCCTGTAAGGACAGAGCCTGCCCAGAGCCAGGCAGCAGAGCAGGGCTCAGTTGTCAGGGCCACAGCCCAGGTGCTGGGTTGCAGGGGGAGCAGGAGCCAGGGCCCCAGAGCTGGCCCAGGGGTCACATGCCCTGGGAACAGGGTGGAAACCGGGGGCAAATGTCCTCGCTCTGTGCTTGCACCTCGCAGATGGGATCATACCAAGTCACCAGCAGCAGTTACATGAGGGAACCAAGCAGTGTGTGTGAGAATGTCTTAGCAGGACCCACAGGACTATCAGGACGAGAGTCCCTGGCAGTGAGTTTCCAGCCCCCATTTTACCCTGTGTGGGTGTCTATGGTCTCCTCACATGTCCACGTATCCATCCATCCCTCTGCCCATCTTTCCATCATCCATCCATCAGGCCATCCATCCACCTTCCATTCTCCCTCCTCCACCCAGTTACCTCTCTGTCAATCATTTCTCCTTCAGTGGATCATGGACTCTGTATGTGTGCCTGTCTCTGCCATCTGTGTCCATGTGCACCTATGTCCCCGTCCATCTGTGATGCAGCAGCCATCTGTGGGTTTAATCTGGATGTGTGCTCAGTCTAGTTGTGAAATACCTCCCTGAAACACCTTCCGGAAGTCAAGGCCTGCCTGTGGTCAGGTGGGGGAGGCTAGAACAGGCCCAGGGTCGAGTCCCTTCCTCCCTGTGACCTGCTTTGCGACCTCACTCTGCACAGTTCCTGCTACAGGGCCTGTCCTCCCACACAGGACAAGCACAGAGCAGGCCCAGGACACTGGCCATGTCCCCTCAGCCCACCACCCTCCTGAGCCTTGGTGAGTCTGGGAATGACAAAGGCCTCTGAGGGGCAGCAGGGTAGGAAACGGACATGGGGTCCAGGTACCCCTGTAGTGCAGGACACTGAGCCCTGGGGAGGAGTCATCTCTGCAGGCACCTGCCCACTTGTTGTCCCCTGGGCCTGAGCCAACCCTGGAGGCCCCTCATGTGTTGTGGGAATGGGGACAGGATGGGTCCAGTGGGACAGTAGGACGTCACCTTGGACCTGTCTGGACCTGCTATTGAGGACAGAACCATGGGACAGAGAGGCCATGTTGGTGGGTGGCTGGGATCACAGGCTGGGAAGCCCTTCCCTGCGTCAGGCTGACCCTTGACGCCCTGGAGGAACCTGCACCCTGGGTGATTTTCTCCCTGGGTCTTTCTTCCAGTGCTCTGCCTGGGCCAGCAGATCCACACGCAGGCAGGTGAGTCATGCCTACAGGGTCCTAACCATCCACAGGCTGCTCTGGAGGGGAGAGGTGTCGATCCTGGGAGGGACCCAACCCCAACTTAGGCCTGTCCGTCTTCTCCTGGCAGCTCCAGGTACCTGCAGGGCAGCAGATGCTCCCTGGTCAGGGCCCACCATCCGGCCAGGCTTCAGCCCACACACCTGGTCCTCCATGTCCCAGCCCTGCTCTATTTCCTCAGTGAAGGTCACAGGTTGTAGACCAGGTGACAGATAGCTGTCCTTGGTTCCTCTTATGTCCACCCACATCACCCACCCAGAGTCCAGGCACTGTACCCAGACATGCCCTCACGTCTGCCCACCAGTCTTGCACGGAAGTCTCTCCCGATTCTGCAGCCCCAGCAGAGACCAAGAGGCCCCTCCAGGAGCTCCGCAGAGATGCAGGGTCCCTCCTGGTGCACAATCTTAGTTCTCAGCCACTGACATTTAGCTCACCCACCCCCTTGCTGCAAGATGGCTACGAGTGCCCCAGCCATCACAGCCCTGTGCAGGCTGGGAGGCAAGGAAAGGCAGAAAGAGGAGAAGCCTCCCTTGGCTTAACTGCTGCTCTTCGAGCTCCCTCCTGGAGTCTCATGGGCACAGATAGGGACACAGGGCTGCACAGCCCTGTGCTGGGGGACCAGGTGCCATCCTCTGTTCCACGTGGCTCCAGTTGGAGTGCTGTGGTGCAGGTGGGGACGTGGGGACAGACGAGCTGGAGGCCATAGTATCCTGACACGTGTCCCTCCTGTCCTGCAGGAGAGGGTGAGGCAGATCCTCCCAGTGGAGGCTGAGACGCTGCTCTGCCTCCTCCTAGGGGCCCTGCCCAGACCCTCCATCTCTGCTGAGCCAGGCTCTGTGATCCCCCGGAGGAGGCCCGTGACCATCGTGTGCCGGGGCCCTGCTGGGAGGTGACGTTCCGCCTGGAGAAGAAGGGAGGTTCCATGCACTGGGATGAGAGGAACTCTCACCTTCTGAGCCAGAGGCCAGGCTCCTCTTCCCCTCCATGAGTGAGGACACTGCTGGACTTTATCACTGCCGCTACCTAAAGTCCCAGTGGTCTGAGCCGAGTGAAGACTTGAAGCTGGTGCTGAGCAGAGAGGACACCATCCAGGCTCCCACCCAGGTCCCAGCTCAGCCATCAGGTTTTTCCTGGGTCATGTACCCTGTCCCAGCTGCCATCCTGTCCACAGCCTCCCTGCCTCCTCCTGACCCCAAGCCCCTTCCTCTGTATGATGTCCCCTCAGCACTGAGGTCCCTGGAGCCCAGGTCTCATAGCCACATTGTGTGAACTTGACATAGCTCCAGCATGGGGTGGGCATGGAGCTGGCCTGGCTGGTGGGTGGGGAGAGGTCCCCAGAGATGGTGGGGGACAGACCCCTTCCAGAATCAGTGTCTCCTCACTCAAATGGTGTGTTCACTGTCCTTTCACTGGGTCAGAGCCTGTGGTGACCAGGGTGCCCCTGCTGTGGTCCCCTCACCCTGGGCAGGTCACCTGGCCTCAGGGTTGTTGTCCCTGACCAGGGCAGGGTGGGCACCAGGGAAGCTATGGGATGAGATGGCCCATGCCCTGTGGTGCTCAGCCCCAGGATGTCCTGGGTCAGCTGCCCCACCTCCACGAGGACTGGGCATTTCTAGGTAAAAATGGCTCTAGTTGGCTCATTGCCAACAGGGTCAAACTGCTTCCCAGGAACTTATCTGAGTTCTAGAACAAAGCTTAGCAGTACTGACAGGAATCCAGATACAGCCAGCACCAACAAAGTGAGCAAACACTCTGGCATCCAATCACAGATTTCCAGACAGGAGTGGAGAAGAATCACAGCACACAATCCACAGACACTGACCTGGGTGTTGGTCTCACTCCTGAGCCCAGCACAGGGACCTGTGGTTTGCAGAGGCCCTGAGGTTTCTAGGCTATGTGTGTGGACCTACCCAGGCACCCAGATGTTAGATTGGTAGAGAAAGACATTAAAATAGCTGTTATAGGGGCCGAGGGGTTTGCTCAGTGGTAGAGCACATGGCTAGCATGTGTGAGGTCCTGGGGTCAATCCCAGCACCAAACCAAACCCAAACTATTTATTTTTACTGTGTACTGTATTTTCAAGAAATGTAGAAAATAAATACAAGATGTTATAAAGAGTCTGTGTGTTTGGAAGGGAGGGACTAAATGGAACTTCTAGAGATAAAATCTGCCCTGAGATTCAGGAGGGTGAGGCAGGAAGATTGCAAGTTCAAGGCCAGCCTCAGCAACTTAGTGAGACCCTGTGTCTAAATAAAAAATAAAAATGGCTGGGCTGTGGCTCAGTGATACAGCACCCTGGGTTCAATCCCTGGTACCATAAGTACATAAATAACAAGGGTGTTCTCAAGACTCTGGAGTGGGGTGTGCTTTGTACCAAACTCTGCCTCATTGACTTCCCTTTTCTCATCCAGCACACCCTCTC